>WYDI02008656.1:0-172080 GCA_009867235.2 Psittacus erithacus | reverse complement strand
TACACATTTACCAAAAGCCACCTGGTTGGTCAACACCAGAGGATCTGCCAACAGGGCTGGCCCAGCCCAGTCAGAACTTTTCCATACTGTAGAACAGGATAAAGTTTCTGTGGTGCACATAAAGAATTTGCTGGGGAAGACAGACTGGGTTATTCCTGCTTCAAGTAAGGCAAACCCACTTGTGGGATTGCTTTTGCTAAGGAACCCGGATATACTTGGTGGGTAATGCGGGAAGATGGGGAAGTCCGATGTGTACCTCAATGGGATTTGGTTTTAGGAGAAAACAGCCAGTAAACTCAATTATATGCTGCTGCCTGTTATGTAGCACTATTACAGCCCACCAACTAGATGTCTTTAGGTCACCAGTGACTGGCCCTGACTTCCCTCCAACCATCAGCCCATCAAAGAATGAACTTTGGCAAAACCATACAAGCTCAGCAGTGACCAGATAACTTCTACAGTGTCATCAGCAGGCAATGATCCAACATTGCACACTCTCTCTCCTGCTCTGAAAGATTGTTATAAGAGGTGGAGCCCAACATCATAGACCGGATGAACTTGGCAGCTTTATAGGGACTGGTCCATGCACTAAGGAATGATATCTCTGTGTGTGTATGCATATATATATATAAGAGTGACAGTATATTGAAAAATGTGGGATCTGAGCATGACGTGAATGGTATGGAATAAGGGGTGGATACTGTCCTGGGTTCAGCAGTAGCAGTCATTTTTCTCTGTCTTAGTAGCTGGTGCAGTGCTGTGGTTTTGACTTTCAGCCTGGGAACAGCGCTGATAACACTGATGTTTCTAGTTGCTGCTCAGTAATGTTTAGTCTGACCAAGGACTTTCTGAGTCTCATGCTCTGCCACGGAAGAGGAGAAGCCGGAAGGAAGAAGAGACAGGACACCTGACCCAAACTGACCAAAGAGATATTCCACACCACAGCACGTCATGTCCACTATATAAACTAGGGGCAGTTACCCAGAAGGGTTAGATCACTGCTCAGTTGGGCTGGGTATCAGCTGGCAGGTGGTGAGCGGTTGTATTCTTTTCCCTTGTTATTTCCCTTATCATTACTGTAATCAGTGGTAGCAGCAGTCGTTTGTGTTATACCTTAGTTACTAGACTGTTACATTCTTTTGATTCTCCTCCCCATACCTCCAGGGAGTGCAGGGAGGAAGAAAGGTGAGCGGGGGTGGGGAGGGAAGTGATCAAGTACCTGAGTGGTTCTGAATTACCCGCTAGGCTTGAACCATGACACTATTTCATCTTTGTCTCTCAGACAAACCTGTCTGCCCACAGTAACCATCTAATGCTAGTTACTTATGAGATTGTTTGGAACACACACACTTCCACCCAAAAAACATCCCACAGAAAACAAAAGCATATATGCTTTAACAAAACTGGAGGATGCAGAACCACCTCTTCCTAAGCAATTAATTTCCAGGCAAGTGAGCTATGAAGTAGCATTTATTTCTCATAAAAGACATTTATGAGAATGTATCTAACATACATTTTCTCCACACGTGTATTCTGTTCTCTAGGCAAAGAATACCAACACAAAGGGAAAAATGAGACAAGCACAAAGGAGAGACTGCCTTCCTTAACCACGCTGTCATTGTTGTCCCAGAAGTGCGATTACTAACCGGTGTGCAGAACACTAATACACACAAGGATGAGGCATTTTATTGCCAGCTACTCTGCAAAATAGGGGGCTAGGTGGAAGCTCCACACAGGTGGCACACATTTTTTTGTACATCAGGCTATGTACCTTTCAGAGAACAAAGAAATTACGTCTTGATTTTCTAAGTGATGCTGTTCCTCAAGCTTGACAATGTTACCACCATGGCAAATTCCATTCTTGCTGTACATCATCATCACCTACTAGAATCATTTCCCCTGGCACAATTGAGGCACGTGAATAGATTCAAATGGAGAAGATTTCACATTACGTACTTGACTCAAAGTTAAATAGTCCTATATTTCTAGTAATACAGAAGCCACCTACACTTGCCAAAGGCAGGCCTCTGCCACTCCAGATCTCCTACATGAGCCAGCACACCTTGCATGATCAGTGATTCAGCAAATAGGACCATCAGCTATTACTGTGGGCTATTGAAGGGTTAAAGAGAGAAGCATTATCTTTAGATGATGAAAGACAGACTGAAGATGAGCAAAAACTTTAATAATGCAGAAAAGCGTGGCTGCCAAACACTCCCCAATTAGTCTCTTTACTTCCCTAATAAACTAAATGAAAGCATTTTTTTCTGGCAAAGGCAATATAGATAAGTTGATCAGCTGTGATACACTTACTAAGGTGTTACTGACCACTGATGGTCCACAGAGGGCAATTTGGAAACCAAGGAGTAAGAAAATGGCCCAAAAGCAATTCTAAAGATGATTGAAAACAGACAGCTAAAGGTGTCAGCTCCAGAGCCAAGTAACATTCCCAGCTACAAGACTGAGCCACACCGTTCCCAGCACTGTGTGACTACATGGCAGCTTCACAGGTATGCAGGGGACTGCAGTCTTCCTCCTTTCAGAGCAGTGTCTCCGGAGCACTATATTAACTGCAGCTAGCTTTGTTAGGAACACCAGCACCATTTTTTTTTTCCAAAGATCCAAACTTGTACCTTTGTTTGCTCTTTAGTTCCAGGTCTGCAGCTGTGGCAACACTGTGTCTTGTATCACTGGAGGCTACAACCAGGTGTATAACAGCTTCAAGTTCCGGCACTTGCTCAGCTTCAATGAACTTCACTATACCCAGCTTACACTGTTCAACAATGAGGAAAGTAAAGGCGGCGTTACTGACAAGAAAGTATATGTCACAATAACCACAGCAGTTCAGCTGTCTGAAACGATGGCTTCTGCTTGCCAGGGGTAAGTCCACCATCTCTCCATCTCTTTAGCAGCACCTTCCTCTTGCTCCCTTTCAAAGCAGTAAACTGTTTCGAATTACCAGCATCACATATCAATTATCGCATATCAGCATCATGTACCAAGTAGGGATACTTCACTGCTTCTCTGCTAAAAAGGGACACTTCATCAACAGAAGAGTTTTGCAACTTTATGATGTTTAGGAGGAAAAAGCAAGAGTAGGCTGCTGCCATGGTTCTTCCTAACCAGCCCTGACAACTCCTGGCACTTCCCACACTGTCTCACCACTGCAAAGTTCTATAAGGTATTATGCAAACTCCCTGAATAAATTCCCTCAGGGGGAAGTCAGGGCAACTGAAAACCTGCTCAGAATTAGTTATGTATTTTCCCCCTGGCCTTCCATCCCTCTGTCTGTAGCCACCCCTGCTACCACCCCAAGTTCACCACGGACCAGCTCTGCATGTGCAAGTACCTGTTCTAGTAGCTCCGGTGTCCACGGGCTATCTCCAATTACCCTTTTGGCTGCATAAAAGCTCATCCCTGGAGGTGGCTGAGGAATTCCAGGACCTCCCACACTACTCGATGAAGAGCCCTGGCCCGAGGGCATGTTTTGTCGACTCTGAGATTCATTCAATACAAACCTGAGCAGGTGGGAAAGTAAGTTCATTAGAGGCTTTACTAATCCACATTGCCATCTGAATTAGATGCTGGAATGGAGTAATACATATAACCTGTCCAACTTTAGCTGCTTTTCTGTAATAAATGCCATGACTGATGTAAGACAGAATTTTACTCTGTTGAGACTCAGACGCCAGTTATCCCAGCATACTCTGCAAAAGCTGAAACAATCTCATTCTAGCTGCTTGAAAACAAACATCCGTTAGAAAAGGGAAGGTTCCACTGGCATTTCTGAAAAGAGTTCTCAGGTTAAAAAACGGACAGAATGATCTCTTTTGTATTAGAAATGAATACTCCCAACAGCACTGCATTTAAGAAACTTGTGCTAAAAGCTTTAACAACATTTGTACTATTTCTATGGAAAATGCAAACTTAACAAGGGAAATAATGAAGCATACACAACACAAAGTGGCAGGAAACAGGCCTTGATAGAAAAATATAAATAAAAAATATCTTGGAAAGTAGGAGGTTTAGTGCTGGGCAAGGAAGGAAAGCAAAAACCATAAAGGTTGAGTTTACAGATCTTAAGTCTTCTTGGAAGCTGGCTAGCCTAGCTGCCCTGTGAATGTCTCCATAGTGCCACAAAAGCCACTCCACCTCTGTATCCTTGAAAGCTGGTCAACAGACGAAGGATATCAGAATTGTAATGCAGAGACCAACAATAATTATTTTGCTCCAAACAGCCATAATCTGTTTTGCGCTCAGCACACATGTAACAAAGTAAACAGACACAATAAGGATAAACATTCATCCCGAGTCTCATTAGTTAAAACTTTAAAGACTTGGACTTGATTATGATCTTATGCCCTACAGTTAGGCTTTCTGTCAGTTTTTACTGCATGCAGACTGGAAAGGCTAATTCGCAACTGGGCAATGACAGAGCAAGTTCTACTGGGCGTAACTTGGCTGTAAATAGCTGCAAACTGTCTCACCCCAGGGAGCAAAACTGAGACAGACACCAGAACTACAGGATAGATGAAGACCTCCTTCAGCCCCTACCCTTGCGGTCTCTGAGCATTTAAAACTTGTCACACTCCCCCAGAATACAAAACCATGCAATGAAGTAAAGTCTTATTGTGAAGCCTAAGGACTTCACCTTCTGAAGTTACTGCCACAGCAGTGCGTTGGTGAGGCTAAAAGCATAAACCTGGGCAAACTGAAGAGTGTGAGCTATTAACAGAGGAGCAGACTAGGTGTTTTAAACTGTAAGCTGCAAGACTCTACACACTCAAATGGTGAGGAAGTGGCCCCCAAAACATCAGATGGAAGTATGGTGTCCAGCAAAACTACATGAAGAAACATCACTTGCTCACTATTTTAAAAGTCATTACTCTAGAGCAATCCACTTAAGCAAGAGTTAAGTCCTCAGAAAAATTCTACAGGAATCTATGAACTGTCAGGGGAGAAAAAAAAAAAATAAAATGTGTTTAATTTTAAAAAATATTTCTATTTTCTTTCAAAGCAAAAGCTTCTTTAGCAATACAAAGACACTAAAAAACTTAGTGGAAAATAGGTTTTCAGAAAGTATTGATTTTATACACTACAGAAGATTCCCAATGAGCAGTGGTCAGTAAATTGAAGTTGCTCTGTAAATTCTTCTTGCCTTCAGGAACAACGCTCACACTGAGACATGCATGCCATTACAGTCACAATGTTTTTCCATTGAAGAGAGATAAAAGACAATTCTTGTTATCAAAGGTTCAATTCTGGAAAGCACAAGCTTCCAGAGATTACACTTGCTTATGACCTCACAGGAATAAGCCTTAAAACTTCACTGCAGGAAGATGAGCACATATTTTGATCTAGCTTCTATTTTAAAGGTTTAGTTATTTAACAGATAGCTCACGTCTCATAGTTTCACTTTGATCCCCAAAAGAGGTCAAGGACAGAATAGTATAACACCTAATTAACCACAAAGACATTTTGTTAAATAAGAAAGATGGTGTTTCCATTCTTAAAACTAGGACCCTGCCTTGTGTCTTACTGAAACATGTAATGTAACGTGTCTTACTATAACATGTAACTGGCTTCATCCAAGCTAGGAAATGACAGCATATTTTCATAAATGAGTTTCCAAGTGTGCAGTTTGCAATGTTTCACACAGAGAACACATCCGTACTAAAGAAGACTGGTATTAACTCTTACTTACCCATAAGGCATAAGAAGAACATCCAACATAAAGTCCAAAAGCAGCTGTACAGTCTTTGGTTTTTCAGCAAGATTAAATGGAGAAGCTGCTGCTTTCAGCGGTTCAGCAGGGTATTTCATGTGAAAAAGGGTTGGTATTAGAAGATGCATTAGGCTGAAAAAACAATTATATTTACTGCAACCATTTAAAAAAACCACACCTGTTTATTCTTAAGATTCAAGAGAGAAACCTTTAACAACACAGTTGGTCTCTTATAACAAGAAAAATCTTAACAAAAGTTAAACTGATTCACAATCCAGTGGCCTCTATTTGCCACCTGATGTACTTAAAAATGGAAAGCACAAGATAACACGAGATAAATTAGGATTTGCACTTAAAACAGAACACGTGTGCGTATATCTATACGTACATATATATGCATGCACGCACACACACACATCTGGAGAGATAAAACCAACTGCCTCTGTCCAGACTTTTAATGCTTCAGAGTTGTGCCACAAAATACAGGCTAGGACTGCCTCATCCATAAGAAATTTAAAGTTTTAAATCTGAGTCTGCCTAGAGCAGTTGATTAATACTGTTCAGCTTCACCAAGGAGTGCACACTAATATATTGATTATATAGCTAGATTTCTCAAAGCTCTCTTCACTCATGTAATTGCTTTTCAGACAGGTTAAAATCATGGTCCCAGAGAAAACAATCAGGTATTTTCAGACTGATCTCATAAACAGAACCAAGATTTTACTGCACAAACTTTTAACATCATTTTAAAAACACCTTTACACTATCACAGTGACACAGAGTAAATGAAGATATGATGTGAATGCCATTTTCCACTGCCAGCATGGTGGAAACCCATCTCAAAATAAATAAGGAACAGGTCCATGATTAACAGTTTTCTAGAAGGTCTTAGTACACAGCAATTTCAACTTCAGTCTTTTTTATTTACTACAACTTAGTAGAAACTTTTGTTCTCACAATTTAGAGTCTCCAATCTGAGACTTTTATTGGTGTTCCAGCTGCTGGACAGAGAACATGTACTGATGGTCTTGCCTTAAGCCAGAAGCCAGAATTTGATGAAGATGGATGCAGGATATGGACAGGCATATCCAACATAACACAGGCCCTCTTATCATACAGGGAGTCTGCTGCTGCAGAGCCTGTGTATTATTTTAACGTTAGATTACATGAATTCTTTGTATCACCCAAACTACTGGATGGCTGACTCAAACTGCCCAAGCCAAGAACATCCTAGGCAATGAAGGTATCACCAAGGAAATGAAAAAACCAAAAAACAAAAACAAACGAACAAAAAAAAACCACCACAAAAAAGCCCCAACAACCTTTTAACAACTGATACAAATTATTTTACCAAACCAATATCAACAGCATTTGCCCCAAGTAGTTATACCTGTCTTGCTGTGGTTGAGGTTTCCCTTCCATTGCAGTGAGAAGTGTTGGAGCCAATTCACATTGTTTGTCCACAGGCAGGCGGGGGTATCCCATCTTAACATAAATTATGGTAAAATTCTAAGAGAGTAGAAAAAGCACACATTACTGCAACAGTGCAAAAGAAATATCTGTTCTTTAAACTCTTACGTTGTGTTACATAATTAGGTGTTGGAAATAATATGTTTTGGTAGACCAATTTCTAAATTCTAAGGCTCACTGGACTGACAGCTATTAAAGGGGAGCCTCCCCTTTCAAATGAGGAAAACAACAATGCAAAAAGCCCTCTCTAGCTTATTTTACTTGCTGCCAATTTCACTAACAGCAGTTTCACCCAAGGAACAGCTTCAAGGAAAGCAAATATAATGTTCTCTTTCACCTATTTCTGAAATAAAATAAAAAGCAATACTGAATAAAAACAAAGTCAGCAGCATAGGAAAGGTTTCTTTTGAAATTGTGTTTCTAAATCATCATAATTAAAAGCTGCAAGTGCAATCCAAACACAGTCCAGTGACAGGAAAGCACAGCAGAGCAATACCGAATACTGGATTACCTAACTGCTATCATGTTGATACAAACCCAGTCAAGAACTGCAGAGATGAGAGTTGTGCATTCAATGACCTGGTTAGAAGAAGTGTTGAAGTGGGAAGTCTTATACTTCTTTGTAAGTGGTACTTGTTAAAATTTTATGACGTATCATGGCACAACACAGCATGCATCACTCAGAGACATGAATGAGAACAGGTTTTGGATATGTCCAGCCAAAAGTACAGTTCATGTCAAGCTTGCCTTCGAAGAAGACAGTTTTACTGGTCTACCTTCCACATGCACTCTAGAAGCTCTTGGCCATTTCTAAAGGATGAATTCCAGATAATCCCACTTACTTAAAAGCTAATCTGATTACTTGCATACTACTGCTGTTGAGAGTCAAATAATTCCTCCATCAGTTTCTAAAATGCTACGTTTTCCATTTATGCCGTATATGACTGAAGAGTCAAATAAGGACAGACAGTTTCCCTCTGATTTTATCACTATTTTTTTTTATTCCCACGACTGTGATTTGCAATAGATCCATCATAGTTGAAGTGAAAACTGTCTTCATAGTTTCTCAAAAACATTTTTGAACTATTTTCACTTTTTAACATGCAATGAATGAAACCTTCTAGTAAAGTTTCCCCATCTATAAAATAAGGGTTTCATCATCTTTTCTTGCTCAACTAAGGTCTCAGGCCTAAAATCACACAAAAATACAGGTTTTCATGTGATCAGAGAAATACAGATGTTTTAAGTAAGACTTTGAGACCAAACAATTTTTAAGACCCTGATCCTGCATGTATCAGGGTGAGGTTGCAAAACAGAACTTATAACAGTGAACAGACCCTCTACAATACAAGCAATGTGCCACGGTTTAAGCCCAGCCAGCAGCTAAGTACCAAGCAGCTGCTTGCTCATTCCTCACATCCCCAGCAGGGTGGCATGTGTTGAGAATTGCTTAATAATTTACATAAAAGTAAAATGTAATACAACAACGGGAAATAGAGGGAGGGAGGAAGGAATAAACCCCATGCCCTGGGGGAAAAAAAAAAATCCCAAAGAAGTGACACAAGTTAGTACCTGCTGACCGATGCCCAGCCAGTCCCTGAGCAGTGCCTGGTCCCTCCTGGCCAACTCCCCCCAGTTTCTATACCAAGCATGATGTGCTGTGGTATGGAATATCCCTTTGGCTAATTTGGGTCAGGTGTCCTGTCTCTGCTCTTCCCTGCCTTCTTGTGCCCTTCCTCACTGAAGAGCATGAGAGTCACAAAAGTCCTTGACTTAAGGTAAGCACTACTGAGCAACAACTAGAACACCTGCATCTTAACACAGCATTGTACCAGCTACTAGGAAGAAAGTTAACTCTATCACAGTTGAAACCAGGATAAATGACAATTCATGAATTCATGAAATATCAAGGGTAATTATCAGTAATTTGAACAGAATCAATAGTGTGGGTGCTTCATGAAAATAAGTTTCATCCACAGCAGACTATAAAGTTTAGTTAAAAAAAAAATCTCTTAAAGCATCATCCTCATGACAGTAACATACTTGCTAGGAAAACTGACGGATCTAAATGCAGGAGTTTTAAATAATATTCTGCTTGTTACAAGTAAAGCAGCAACTGTTCTCAGAAGAAGAGACACGTACTGTGACAAAAGACACTGCAGAAGGATCCTGATACTGAACCAGCAAAGTCTCTACTGGGAGTTGAATTTTTGGACGACTTTTGATGCGCTTATTCAGATGAACCAGCAGCTCCATGACCTGACAGGAAGAAAACAAAAAACATGAAAGAACCACCATCAATTTTACCACTTTGGACTCCACACATCACGCTCAGTCCACTCTGCAGGCCTATTATAAACAAATCAGGCTGAGATTCACAATTGTTTAATCACTAAGAAAATGGCATCCATCATTTATTGTATTATTTTGAAACCACTCTGACATGTCTCAAGTCACTGTTAAGACAAACACATAAGAAGTCTCAAATCATGTCACAACCAATACCCTCCATCAACAGAAGTACCAGGAAGAAATGATTACCGAGGATGACCAGGTATTTCTACATAGCTGGTTACTCCCTCTCAAAACTCAAAACCAGGTTGGACAGAGCTTCGAGCAACCTGATCCAGTGGAAGGTGTCTCAGCCCAAGACAGAGCGCATGGAACTACCAGTCTGTGATTCTACAAAACTGAGCCTGGTTTGGAAATCTGCATTGCTGTGGCTGTAATTTCAATTCATAATGCAGAACAAAAAAAAACAATGAAAAAGCCACACCCATAAGAAAGTTATCAAGTGTGCGTATGAAAACTATGTTTGCAGTGGAACAGAAGAGAACTGAAATCCCTCAGGGAAGAGGAGAAGTCAACAGACACCCCATGAATGTCAGGCAGCAGGAATGTGCAGCCCTGCCCTGGGCAGGCAGAGTCCCAGCAGAAACGCTGATGGTGCCAGGCAGCAGCACTGGGGGAATGGCCCTGGCATCTGGTGGACAGTGAGCGGAGCAAGGGCAAAGGTGCACTGAAACAAGAGAGGTGCAGAGTGGTATTTCCCATAAGGAGGACTCCGAAGCACTGGAGCAGGGGCCCAGTGAGTTTGTGCAGTCTCTATCTATGGAGTATTTTCAAGACCTACCTCAATAAAACCTTCAACATCCTGGTCTGAACTTGTAATGGACCATTTTAAGCAGGAGGTTGGTCTGGAGACAACCTGAAGTCACCATCAAGTTGAAGTATCCCATGATTCTACAGCTCCATTAAGCAGTTTCTTACCATAGTATCAGCAATGTGTCACTTGTAAATCCACTAAATATCAAAACTGAATGGAGGAACTCAAAAAACTACAGACAATCTCCACTCTGGAAAAACAGATCTTGAGAAATCACACTGAACATCTGCATCTTACCCACAAACCCTATCAGGTTCTCAAGCAAGGTGGTGCAGTAAAAGTGACATTAAATGGAGTCAGCTCAGCTCCAGTAAAACCAGAGCCACTCCTAGATGTGTGATGACTTTGAGCAGTTAAAGTCAAACAGGTGGGCACACTGCTCTGTGCTTTTCACTGCTCATTACCTTGGTCATATACTGGTGAAAAAGCAGCTAAATTACTGCCACTGTAGTTTGTCATGGAAACTGCAGAACAATGTACTTGCTGATCTGCATACGAGCCAAGACATCATCTTTGCATCCACTACATGGCTAGGCAACAAACAAAATAATGTCCAGATATAATTTAGAGAAGCTGCATAGGTGACCAGAAGCATGTGACTGAGACCAGAGATAATCTGACTGCTGACAGGTATCAATTTTAACTGCTGCAAAAATATTACACCAGCAGTCACAAATTCCTTCTATTTCAGAAAGGAAAAAAACCTGTCTGCAAACACTTTTTTGTGAAGGAATAGAAACATATGAGTACAACAGAATTTGAGGAACCTGGTCAAGTTCCTGGTCAAGGAACATGGTGGCTGGTGAAAAAAAAGCCATGGCTGGCTCAGGTCATGTGTGAAGGTTTAGCTCATGTCCTGCTTCTCTAATCATTAATACCAAATCAGTGCAAGAAGGATCTCATCCAGCAGCACTCATCTGACCTGAATCAGGAAAATGTCTGCACTTCCAAGGACAACCGCTTCTCAGGTTTTTGCTGGCTTCACATGGGCTGCACAAAGCGACACAATATTCAGTCTGGCACAAATGCTGCTAGCACATCAGTACTTCTTGGAGCACATGTGAACCAGCAGAGTAAGTCTACCCTGGATTAGTTCCCTGTGTCATTGCTAGGGTAACTGGTTTGGCACAAGGCATTCTAGAATTTAATTTAACTCATCTGTCAAACCATGGCTTGAAGGATTAACTTTTCAGGGTAAGTGGATTAAAAGAATGAGTTCAAATTACTGAATGTGGCACTAATATTGATCTGACTGTCACAAAATTAAGGGCAGGGATATGACCAACACAGCAACATGTTAACGCAGGAGGAATTAAAACGAACTTTTAATTTCCCCTTTCCATAGTCAGCCCCATCTTGAGGAGAAAGTCAATCTGTGGAATTAAATTAGTGTGCAGTCAACCCATCTGGTGTACTGAATGAACTACACTGTGCTTCTGAAGCTGGGTGAAAGCAAATCCTTTAACAATTGTATTAATCTACACTTCAGCAGTATACTGGCACCAGAGAGACGTACTTTTTTGCTCATATACTTATACCATTGAAAGCTTCACTGTCAATCTAATTAAAATGGTGCAAGTTTCCAAACCACAACTGACTTTGTTGGCACTTTTTTGTTGCTGTTACTGGGTTCTGGTTTTTTTAACCACTACAGTAATTGCAGAACAGACACATGACAATGGATGGCAGAGTTTTGTCACTGCCTATAGTCAGTCACTGGGTGAACAAAGAGTTTGTCCTCATTCCACGCTATTTCATCTACTTTGTTAGCCTTTATTAGAATAGCTTCCCAATCAGCTGAGAGGTTATGTGAAAAACCATACACTTTTCTTTTACTTACATTGCCATAACACAATTTTGAGGCTGGAGCTGAACAACAGGCACATTCTTTGCTGTCCACCAGGCAAAATTAGCATTAGAAAGCTAGGTGTTCATGTTTAAAAGTCATGAGCTCTTGAAAATGCATCAGACTTCTTAAGACATTCCCCAGTCACATTAATGGCAATGTAAGAGCAAGGAGAAGATTGAAAAGCTGAGGCCTGATGTAAGTAACAGAAAACAGCAATGTGCACATTGAACAGATTTACCTGCAGGTTACACACACCACAGTAAATCATCAGTGATGTGAAGTCACGGGTGTGCAGATGAGCTTTTATCCCATAACCTAATCCAGGGAACTGAGTTCCCCAGGTACGTGTTAAATTCAACCTCCAAAACAGCTTGGTCCTTGATCTTATGCCTGTAAGCAGGCAAGGATCAAACAGTTTTGAATGTAGAATTTAAGATATACATGAATGAATTCTGTGCTAAAGCTGCCTTCTGTATCAGGGAACTGAATTCCTTCAGTATGTATCAAATTCCATCTTCAAAATTATTTGGTTCTTGCTCCTATTCCTATTGTCAGACAAGTGAATGACATCAAGGAGTATGTCTTCAAGGTCTTTCATACACAGAACCAAGTTTGTCCACATGTGCCAGAAGTCAGGTGAATCCACACCAGTCCTAACATGGAAGCAAGAGCAACTGTCTTTATGAAACTAAGTCTTGGTCTCAGGCTAACTCACAGCTAGCTGGCTTCAACAGGAAACAAACGCAGCCTCCACACAGCTGCAAGAGCCCATGCATCTGTAAATGACCTTACTGATACAAGCAATGACAGTTTTCTTTAAGCTCTTAACAGTTGTAGGTACAGTTGCAGTACAGTAAACCATGATACCTCAGGGGCATTTCCTTCTCCCTGAACAGGACAACATACCATTAGGATAAACTGCACCCTTACCTTTTTACGAACTCCTTCTTGTGTGCTGGACAGCTTGAGGAGTACAGGGGGTAGGAATTTGGAAATAATGTTCTGTAACTGCTCATCTGTTTCTGCATGGCCAAGACGCAAGAACACACGTTCAAGTTGATCTGCAGTTAAAAAAAAAAAAAAAAATAGAAAAAGAGAGAAACTGGTTGAAACTCAAAATTGCTGTAGCAAGAAAACAATGTTTTCTGAAAATCCCCTAATGGGCTTCTAAGAAATGCTGTACAAAAATCCACAGTTTTTAAAGTACTTTCATCTCAACAGCACTCAGCACAGATGCATCTTGTATTTTTAACACTACATGAGCAAACAACTGATGGCCGAAACCAGCCTGGTAGCTTCAAGTACCAGCCTCCACAATTACATGGAGACGACTTCTGTCAAAGACAGAAACAGTCAAGATTTCCTTTGCTTCATTCTCTTTTTCAAATCAAGGCTAGGACATCTCTAAAGGTGCAACAGAAGGTCAGGATCTTCAAGTCATTCCCTGCCCTTTCTGCTTTGACGACAGAAGTGTGCAGCTGTGAGGCTATTAACTCTTGAAAAGATGCTTGCTGTGATCTGCATTCAGATCATGATGTTCCATATCTCCACTATATAATCAAAGGGCAAATTTTTGTTATTATCCTTCTTCAACCTAGAGTTCTGGTCATATTGTAGACATTGTGTCAACAGAACAAAACCACAGAGCACATACAACAGAACTCAAGACCAATTACAGCTTGTACGGCAGAAAGAGTCTAGACAAGGCACAAGACACAAGGTTGAGGCAAGCTACACCATGGCAATTGTACAAATAAACAGGCTGCACACCTGAAAGCACAAGAAACAAGATACAAAGTGAAAATCAAGGTCTTTGAAACCTTGAGACTATCGTTCCAGAGTAAATCTGATAATTACAGGACATTACAGGATTTTGTTACACAGGACATCTTGACACAGGTTCATGACTGCTCACAACTTTTCACTAAGCCACTTACACCTTCCAGGAAACCTTTACAAAGCTGTACAAATGTTGACTGAACCAGTTACTGATTTTTTTTATTTATTTTTTTTTTTTTCAATCTGCTGCTCTTTTTTCCAAATGTCAGTTATTACAATAGGAATAAGATCCCAAGTATGAAACACAGGACATATTGCAGTAACTTAAAACACAAAGCTCCTATTATTGTACTACCAAAGTGCTGGGAGTGTTTTAAAGCTTTCACCTTCCTCTAGTCAGCAGGTCTCCTCCCCAGACCCAGGAGGGAACACAAAAAATAGTAACTAAAAGAACCAAAAAACAACCATGAAAAGCATCTGCAAAGAAATAAAAGTTGCAGCTCCTACAAGATCAAGAGAACAGGGAGCAGGGGAGAAGCAATAACATCTGTTTTTATAGTGAGCTAGAAGATAATTTCAAGAAAACATACGAGACCAAAATCCTGTGACAAGCACAAGTACTGAGGACCATCTGTCTTTATAAAAAGAATGGAAGAGTCCCTATTTTAAGTCCCAGCATGCAGCTGCTCCAACAGCTAAACCAGAAGCAAAGCAAAACCTCCCTGGCACAGCAGCATCCCTGACTGCCAGACCGTTCTCATACATGGTATAAGGAGCATCTCTTCTCCATTCTGCAGCACTGCAGGACATATCCATAGGCAGCAAGCAGACCCTGGGCTTTTGAAGGGACTACAGGTCTTATGACATCCTACAAGGAGGAAATCATTCCCCCAAAGACTAATCTAAAGTGACATGGTCCAAATTCAGATTAGAGGAAGACCAAGGAGAACCCTCCTGCAGCACTCAGCTGGCTGTAAAGGACTATCAAGGCAAAAAAGAAAAAAGCATTGTACAGGGAAGAGGTGAAGACTGAGGTGAATGGATATGGCTGGAACCTGAGCTAACAAAAAGGATGTTCAAGTAGAAATGCCACTTTAGTCAGCACACCTATCATGATGAAGCTGCAGAAGCCTTTACTGTCCTGTTTTTTAAATCTGTGCTATCCCTGCACTTAAAGGCCTCACAGCACCACTCCTTCCCTGCCAGCTGCAGATTAAACATAAACGTATCACTTCCAACATTTTCTGTTGAGCAAATACAACAGGCAGCTGAAAAGACAGAGGACTATGAAATTTTACTGTCAGGGAAATTACAAGCCAAGACTCTGTAGCACCTACAATACAAACTGACTTGTAAGCCAGTCTCTTGGTTCAGACAGATTTCATGGAACAATCAAGCTGCCAGCTAGTCAACGACTTTGTGACATTTCTTTCTTTTTCTAATTCTAACAATTTCTTTCTCTCTTCTACTCCTTTCCCTGCAAACAATCTCTCCCTCCAGGACCTCCACAGTGCCTCACAACCACGCCAGCACTAGGGGCCTGCTTAGGCCATACCAAGCATGAAATTATCAAATCTTTCTCCTCTGCCCTGGAACTCCAGGAGATCATTGCAGACACACTATCTTCAAGCAAGCTGACTGAGGAACCTCCCAACAGTATGTTCCTTCTCATGGCAGACTCAAGTGCAAGGTAACACAAGTGAAGGTATTTCCAAACCCCTTTGTTGTAGCCACTGGACTACACACACCACGTGGAAGGCACAGAAACCACTCCGCATGGGCCCACAGGAAGTGCAGCAATGCATCTACCCTATCTCCAGCTTCCACCATTATTCTCTTGCTACAAGCTGCAACCAGAATTGTAACAATAATACAGATAAGAAAAAAAATCCAAACCCCTATGCCCTTGTTCACACTGCCTTTGAGATGTATTTATTACTTTTCCTGTATCTCTGCTGCCTAGTCAGTTAAGCCCTAGTAACTTAGGTCTTCTTCCCTTAACCATAAACATGACAGGACTTCCCAGCAAATTCAAGGAGTCTAGTCGCTTAGCTGCAGTTAAGAAACTGGTCAGGAATTTGTCAGAGCAGACTCCTGGGTTGCCACTGCAGCGTGTTGTATCCATAGCAGCATCAGGACAGGAAAACAAAGAGCTATAAACCCACGTAAGTATTGCACATCAACCACTTTCTCCCCAGTTTTTATTCTACTAACAATTGTGACCATCTCTCAAGTTGACAGCATTCGCCATGGGGAATGCTGGAAGTATAAACCCTGGAGATTTAAAGAACCACACACAATGGTCCAAGAGAGGAGCCAGAGACACAGTATCTGTGACTCAGATACTTCATGCATCCAAGTACATCAGATGTAGTGTACAGATGCAAGACACATTTGTGCAGACGTGCCTTGCAGATCTGCCGACTGGCACAGGCAAGCTCCTTTCTCTCTCTGCCTTGTGTCTTCTCACAGCCTTCACCTGGCCTCCCTGCCCAGCCTGCAACAGCAAGCAGACCACTGCGCATCAGACATCAAACAAGACAAAGTGTTTGCTCCCGGCCCATCTCATATTCCCACACTGTGCCCTTCTCAAGTTTTTAGGAATGAAGACAAAACCTTCTCCCTCTAGTTTTAGTCCCTAACGTCAACTGCACGGTTGTAATTTCAAGGGGGGAACCACTAGGTTATATGAAAACAAAAATGAATAAAGCAAGAGGTTTAACTTGCTTACCTACCTACCCTAGAAAAGAAATAAAAATGACGCAAACTGTTCTGAATAAGCCACAGTAACTGAAATTAATCGACAGCAATCTTACATAACCTGACAGTAAGAGCACTGAATTTTAATTATAAAGCTTTACACACTCCAATCTTTACCTTTGCTAGCCAACACTAAACTTAAAATGCACCCATGCAATGACACACTTCCTATAACTTTCCTTTTGAAAGTTGACAAATTTTTTAAGATTATGGGAAGCACTGAAAGAAAGAAGTAATGAAGAGGAAACATTTAGTAATTATAGGTTTATCTCTATCTAAAAAGCCAATACTTAGGAGATCTAAGATTTTACACAAAGGCTTCTCCTTCCTCAATTTCACATCAAACCCTCACCTCCAATTTAGGTTTGCAGTATTTCCTTATATTGGTTCCCATCCATAGCACCCTCTGTATTAGCTAATTATTTATGTTTATAAAGTTACTTCCGTAGTTAATCTACTGCAGTTCAACTTTGGTGAACATAGGGCTGGGGAAAGAACATACTGACAGAGGCAAAGGTCCAACTTACAATGCAGTCCAAAGAATTTAAAAAAAAAACAAACAAAAAAACCACAACAAAAAACCCCCACCAAAACCAAACCAAAACACCAAAAGATCGACATTATTTTATTTACACTCATGAGAAAGTCAAAGTGAAAGGGAGAAAGCAGGAAAGGAAGAAGACTTAACCCGAAACACAAGTGGAAAACCCTGCGCCAAATCCTGCAGGGCTCTACAAAAACTGCTCCAAGAACAAACTTGCAAACCAGAAGCAGTGGAAAAGCATAAGGGCACAACGACATCACAGTGAGCTTTTCAGATTAGCTCTACCGTGGAAAGGCCCTTGCTCTGCCAGGGACTGTTGGAAGAATAATGCAAATGAGATTAAACCATTACTACCCTTCAGTGCATCACTGGATTCATTTTTTTTTTATATATTCTTGCAAGTTTGCCTTTACAAAGCTAGAAGCAATTTCTTGAAAGAAAGATGATTGTTACGGCGCCCAGAATCTGTTTATGTGCAATGTGACAACCACAGCCCCGTCAGACCTGCTCACTACATTAGAAGGTGCCTGAGAAATCATGTCTGGTTTAAAAAGTAGTCTTAGAAACACAAACCGTGTGCTACAGCTATGACAGTCAACATTCTACTATGGGAGAAAAACGAAAAGAAAAAAAAAAGAAAAAAAAGAAGGAAACCCCCCCCCCCCAAAAACAAACAAAAAACCAAACAAAAAAAAAACCACCACAAAACCCAAAAACTAACTAAATAAAAAAACCCCCACAACCAAGAATGGCCTGTATGAGTAGGAAAAAGTAACACTAGGTAGCTTTATTTTTCAAATACATACCATTATGCCCATGCAAAATTTGTAACAGATATTCATGTGTTCTGGCACAACCACAACTTCTTTCAATGCTGCTGTATAGCATTTTCACACAGTATTTCATTTTTTGTGGTGTTTTCTTGAGGGAAAATGTGTCTATAAGAGCATGAATATAAATATGAAGGATTTAACAAAAGACATTACATATGACGAGATGTTCCCTTTCACTGTATGTAGAAGAACCAAAGTGTTAGGAAAATGAGCTATATCACTGTATCCTTGTTTCCAGCAGTAGTGTCAATAGACGTGATGTATTTAGAATTTGAAATCCCCAAGTTACCATGGCAAAGCAGTTACCTATATGTGAGGCAATGCGTGTTTTCTGTTTCTTTCCAGTCTCCATTTAAGACTACACGGAGGAATACAGGTTTCAGCACTCACGACTACACACACCTCATGCAAAAAGGAAAGGAATAGATTTCAAACACAGATAACATATACGTATTTTTTACAAGAAAGTCACATTAACAACAAGGCTCTAACTTGTGAGTTATAATCTCTGAAATCCTGCACACTGACCATAAAAGGATCAGAGTTACTGCTAAGTCTTGTCACTTCAGAACTGATCTTGCAGTCTCCCAAGCCAAGAGCAAAACCCCAGCCTGCTGACTGAAACATGCCTTCTTCCCATTCTACTACACAGTAGCTTGCAAAAAGGAACAAGAAAGGCATAGAAAGAATGGAAAGGATAAAATAAACTAATAGCTTAATATTTCCCTCCCACTAACAAGGGCACACCCTTTCCCCTTTATTTTTTTTTTTTTTTTAATAAAATCATGGAAGTGAACTTTTTGAATGCTTGGTCTTGCTGAGGTAGCTGGTTCACTGCTCATCAATCTTTAATCAAAGAAATCTCCTCTCAGTTCAACTAAGCACAATTCCAATTCATGTGTACAGGTTCTCCTCCTTGTCCTTACACATGACAAAGAGTTAGCTCCCACTGGCATCTATGCATATTACACACAGCACATCAGCTATTCTACACACAACCCTCAGCAATGTGTATTTGCGTAGCTGAGTATCAAGTAAAATCACATCATTCTTCTTTTGAAAACTGACTCAAGAAACTACCAGGGCTAGGACAAGTTAATCTAACTGTACTTCATAATTTAACTGATCATCACGAATGAGAAAGAGAGTCTGGGTCCTCTGCAAAACACAGCAGACAGCAGGAGAGCAAAATTCTGTTCATAAGGGCAGAATTTATGCTCACTTTGCTGAAAGTCTCAGTAAATCAAACAAGAAATCCCTCTCCAAAACCCTCCTCTGTATAACCATTACATTACACTAGCATCCTCCACATCTCCTCCCAAAGGCTCTATGCTGAATGAAAAGTACTGGACACAGAACGATTTCAACTTCATTGCCTGGATGGCAGGGGTAGTTCTAGGGGCAGGCTCCTGATAAAGTGAACGCTCAAGCACACTCTCCAGAATTAAGCAATTGTTTCTGTCCTATTCCACATACAGAAGAAAACATTAAATTCTCTACTGTGCCACTACTAAAATATGTGTCAAATTCTTGTTCCAATGGCATTAGACTCTGTGAGAAAATGCATCTAGTATGATTACAGTAGCCAACGGTGAGTCAGGATTTGCTGGTGCTATTCCTGGCTCTACAAGTAACTCACTGCGTGCCTATAGCCAAATCACTCCAAGGGGCATTCATAAAAGTAGGCCAGCCACCAGGTTATTTTATAAGACCTCACTGGAAAAGGCTGGGAAGGAGGGATATATTACCTTTTTTTATCCTATTCTTCCATTTGATATAAAAGATGATAAAAAATTTGAATAGCATACTGAAATACAAACATTTGCAGTATGCTAGGCTTAGGCTCTTCATTTAGTGGCTGTCTATTCCTACTCAAGGTTAATCTTCCTTGCCCCTGTATCTGAACTCTTGCAGGTACAAGGCAAGTTTACCAATTTTCCATTATTTTTTTTAACTGCCTTATCTCCATCCTTATGCTGCCTTCAAACAATTTGCCCTTAAACTGGTAAACATCCTTATACAGATTTTAAGCAAACAATAACAGTTTATATGTTTGAGTGGAGCCGTAGATCAAAGATTCCTATAGCCATGTATATATAAAGCAATGAAAACTGGTTTTCTAATCTAAAACTAGTAGTAATTGTTTTTGTTATTTTGGGACTAATCATTATCCTAGAAGTGAACAAATCTCTTTCCAAATACACTGAAATTTAATTATTTAAATGTATCAAAAGACAACAGGTCCCCACATAGGCTGTACAGTTTTCATCTCTTTCTCCACCTGAAATTACTCCTTTTCCACTAGCTTTACTTTTTATTTAAGATTACAATACTTTCTATTCAGTGACAGATGTACTAGGGAATAACCCAAAGCTAGCAAAGAAAAATCCACTCTCTTTCCTCCCCCCCACAAAAATAGAAGATTTCTAACCAAACCAGTGGAACCCCCTCAATTCTGAAGGATGCAGTGGACAAATAATCCAAATTATACCATATGATTATTAACATGACTCTCAACCTAAGGACATTTGTCCTCTCAGCACAGCTTAACACAAAGGGCTGTGTAGCAGTTGGCACATGGCTGAGAACTTCAGTTTTTGCAGGATCAGATCTGGAGGATGGGGAGCTAGATTATATGCAAATAAAAGCTGAGGAGTTGCAAGCAAGAGATCTCACACTGACCAGTTTCACCAAGGGGAATCATGTAAAACTGACAATAGAAACTCCTGGATGACAGCAGCAGTGAGGTGTTTCATGGTCAGGATTACCATTTATCCCAGTTGTCACTGGAATAAATAGCCTGGCATTTGTGTCCTCCAATGCAAGCATCGGTGTAACTGCAAGATCCTTCTTACTCCACCACGAGATCCTGGCTCTTTGGCTACGTAAAGAACATCCTCATCATCATTTTATGCCTCATTCCACTCAGCCTGGTTCCATTTACATCTAACAAAGAGCAGAACAAGGATGCTACCTACACAGCAGAATACGGAACACAATGAAAAAAACCCAAGTGACACATCAGGCAGAAATGCTTCAGAACTGAAAGTCAATAGCACGAATATGCTCAAAGGATTTCTCCTGCCCTTCTTCTCCACCGACTGCCAAGTACTATTTCAGGGCAACCAGAGGCCCTCTTATTTGGCTGAGTCATACGTTATGTTGCTATTAACTCTTCACAGTTGTCTAAGACGTAGTTCTATTCCAAGACAGGAAAAGAAAAAACGGTCTTTAAAATTTCCTAGGCTACTCCAAAGAGAAGTCGATCCTTTATCGTACCGGACAGAGAACGGGATTTAGAGGTGCCAAGAAGGTAGGAGCTGGGTTTCCCCTGTGCTGCACGCTCGGTGCAGATGCAGGCACCTCCGGGGCTGGCTGCTGGAATCATGTGCCGAGAACTGCAGAGGCTGAGGATGTGCTCACACACCTACCGTGAGACACGGCACTGCGCCAGCAGCTTGTGCGCTCCCCAACAGCACGCCGGTGCCTCGGCACGCGGTGTTTTCACACTGGTGCTGCAGCGAGAGAACGGCAGTCGAACAAAGCGGAGCGGGCGCCACCAGCCACAGGCAACTGCCCGCCCTCTCAGGGTGCAGCGGGGTGCGGATGCTCTCCCTGCACGGGAGCTCTGCCGGCTCCGTGGGTCCTCCCGTTGAGCAGCCCACTCCCCACTGAGAGGGCGGAGGGGCGGCCCGACAAGGTCACGCAGCGGCGGGAGAGGGCGCAGGCCGCCGAGAGCTCCCCGGGCTCGCGGGGAGGCCGCGGCCAGTACAGGCCTCCTCCAACACCGCAGCCTTCAGCTTCCGCCTCCCGAAATGGCTGCGCAGAGCCGGGCCCGGCCCCACCGCCGGTACAGCCGCACCGGGCGGTGAGCCGGGCCCTGTACCCCGCCGGAGCGGGGCCTCCGCCGAGGAGAGACACCGGCCCGGCAGCGCGCGCGCGCGCGCGCCCGCCCGCCCCGATTGGGAACGGCGCCCTACCGGGAGCCCTCGACACCTCGGCCACTTACTGAGCTCGTCCTGGGCAGCCGCGGCGGCCGCAGCCATGTTGCCAGCTGGGGAGGGAAAAAGGGAGGGAAGACAGCGAGAGACACGCTGCTGCCGTCCGGCCCTGGCCGCTCCCGCCCTTCTGCTCCGCTCAGTACAGGCACCGGGCCGGCTTACTCCTCCTACTCCTCCTTCTCCTCCTCCTCCTCTCTGCAGCTCACCCCGACGCCAACCGCCCCGAGAGACGGCGGGGACCAACAGCGCCCGCCCTCCAGTCACCACCGCTTTATATTTAGAAGGAGCCACCGTCCCGGCCGCCCGCCTCCGCCGCGCACACGCACCGGCTCGCTGACCCCTCACCCCTAGCCGCCCCGCCCGCGGCTCCCGGTGAGTCCCAAGGAGGCGGCAGCAGCGCCAGCACACTGACCCGAGTCCGCGCTGACCTCCATGACAGCGCAGGGCACCCCAGGCTCTCCGCAGCTGCGGCGGAGGAAAAGGGAGTGGGGAGCCGAGGTCAGCGCAACTGCGCCCCCTATAGGCGCACGGTGCCACCTGCACCCCGCTGCAGGCGAGACCCGCCCACCGCCTGGCACAGCTCCTCCCACCCCGTGGCATGGCGAGTGTCCCCTGCGACTGCTCCCGAGTCAGCTTCTTCCGGTAGAGGAGTGCTCGGGTGGCACCGTGACAAAGAACCGACTTCTTCCTCAGCTTAAAAAAGTAACAGAAAAAAGAAGAAGGCCAGATGGGCTGTGAACAAGTTTTGCTTTATTTGTTAAGCTCAGAATCTGAGGAATTGAACGTCAGCTTCCAACGCCGAGCAGCTGGGCTCTAAGAAGCTGCTCAGAGGTAGGATTATTTTGAGGAAGCAGATTTGGGACTCATCTGTCTCTCAAGGATATGATGAACGCTTATGAACAAGTGGCAAAGGAGGCCAAATGCGTAAGATGCATACTCATTTCTAGCAGAATGGCCTGTGTTCTCTGAAGAGCTAGTTACTTTTGTGGTGAATGTTCCCTGCATCAAGCTTGAGTGATCTTCCTTGGAGAGGTCTGTTGTCGAGGTGATGTCTTACAAGGAACGTCTGAGGGGACTAGGGTTGTTTAGTCTGGAGAAGAGAAGGCTCAGGGGGCACCTTATTGCCCTACAACTACCTGAAAGGAAGTTGTAATGAGGTGGGGGTTGGTCTTTTCTCCCAAGTAACAAGGGATAGGACAGGAGGCAATGTCCTCAAGCAGCACCAGGGGAGGTTTATGTTAGATATTAGGAAAAAAAATCTTCACAGAGAGGGTGCTCAGGCATTGGAACAGGCTGCCCAGGGAAGTGGTGAAATCACCATCCCAGGAAGTGTTTAAAGCCATGTAGATGAGGCCTTCAATTGTATGGTTTAGTGGTAGACTTGGCAGTCCTGGGGTAATGGTTGGACTTGATAATCTTAAAGGTCTTTTCCAGCGTAGTTGATTCCAAGGTTCCTGCCAGAAATGGTTCCTGCCAGAGACACTGTAGGCAGCTGTGGGACCAAATGCCCGTTCTGAAGGATTTAATGCCCCTTCCTTTGCTGCCACTACCAAAGGCGGTGCGCACACCCTGGACATGGCAGCAGGAGGTGTATTTCCTGGCATATGTATGTCCTTTTGGGAAAGGGCCAACACCGAATCGTGCTGACCCAGCGTGGCATGGGTGGCAAAACCTGGACTTACGGGAGCGCGCTAAAATAAAACGTGTGCTCAGGGTGCGTTCCATAAGGTATTCCTGCACCTGGGTTAGGGCAATCCCTGGTACCAACACAGGCTGCGGGATGAAAGCATTGAGAGTACCCTGGGGGGAAGGACTTCAGGGTGCTGGTGGATGAGAGATTGGACATGAGCCAGCACTGTGCACTTGCAGCCTAGAAACCAACTGTGTCCTGGTCTGCATCAAAAGAAGCATAACCAGCAGGTTGAAGGAGGTGATCCTGCCTCTCTGCTCTGGTGAGATGCCACCTGGATACTGCATTCAGCTCTGGAGTCCTCAGTACAGGAAAGACGTGGACCTATTGGAGAGGGTCCAGAGAAGGGCCACAGAAATGATCAGCGGGCTGGAACACCTCTCTTGTGATGAAAGGCTGTAAGAATTGAGCTTGTTCAGCCTGGAGAAGACTCTGGAGAGACCTGACTGCAGCCTTTCAGTTCATGGAAGGGGCCTATAAAAAAGATGAGGACAGACTTTTTAGCAAACAGGACAAGGGGTGATGGTTTTAAACTAAAAGAGGGAATATTCAGGCTGGACGTGAGGAGAAAACTCTTTACAACGAGCTTGGTAAAGCACAGGCTGCCCAGAGAGGTGGTGGGTGCACCACTGAAAACATTCAAGGCTAGGCTGGATGTGGTCCTGGGCGACTGGGTCTAGTTGAGGATGGCCCTTCTCATTGCAGGGGGTTGGACCAGATAACCTTTGAAGGTCCCTTCCATCCCAGACTGTTCTATGGTTCCATGAGACCCTTCTCCGCCCGAAGGTCGAGCCGGCCACAAGCTCTGACGACCAGCAAGGAGACCGCCGCGCCGAGCGCAAGCACTGTCGCGACGCCCCTCCTCACGGGCCTCGCCGGCCACACCCCTGGCCCCCGCGTGCCCAGCGCTGTCCCCGCCCATTCCCCGGCCGCGACACGCGCTTGCGCGGGCGCCGCTGGCGGTTAGCTGCGGCACCGAGATGGCGGCGGCGGGTGGCGGCGGGCCGGGACGGCGGTGGCTGTTGTGCCTGTGGCTCTGCGTCGCTCTGCTGCCGCGGGCGGCGCGGGCGCTGACAGAGGGGCTATACTGTGGGCGTCGCGTTTGCTACGAGGTGCTGGGCGTCAGCCGGCAGGCCAGCAAGGCGGAGATCGCCCGCGCCTACCGGCAGCTCGCCCGCAAGTACCATCCCGACCGGTACCGCGGGGACCCGGGCAGCGGCCCTCAGGCGGCGCACGAAAAGTTCCTCCTCATCGCCACCGCCTACGAGACCCTCAAGGTGAGAGAGCGGGACCGCCGCCGCGGCCGGAGCCGCTCCGGTAAGAGACAGCGCGGGGGACCGGCGGAGGGGCCGCCCCGGGGGCCGTGCGGGTGGCGCGGCGGCTGGCCGGGAAGCGGGGCGAGCGGCGGGCAGGCAGGGCGCCCGGCCCAGCGGCTGCCCGCGCCGCCGCTGCCCTCGGCGGGCCAGCTTCGGGAGAGCAGGCGACGCCGAGGCGGGTAGGAGCAGGGTCGAGCGAGCGCCGCTCCGGGCCGGCTTCTCACCTCCCGCCCGCTGGTGCTTCCGTGGCCCGTCGTGGCTCGCGGGAGCTCCCGCCTTCGCGGCAGGAGGCAAAAGCACGCAATGGCATGTTGCGAGGAGAGAAAACGTGGCTTGAAAAAGCGATGAAAGGTGCGTAATCCCTTCCAAATTTTGCTCGGCGGCTGCGACTCATCTGCAGCATCTGTGTCTAAAGCGTACATCAGAAAAGACTCCGTTTAAACATCGGGATCCTGCCAGACCTCGGCCACGCAGGTGTATCTCGTCCCCGAGGAGGATCAGTGCCTCTCGGGTTGACATCGCGGCAGGCTCTGTAGCTTCGGTCTTGCGTTCCTTTGTGTGGACTTCGCTGGCTTGCTTCATACCAGCAGAAGGTGTAACCTGGGAGGAGGAGGAGGGGAAAACCCAAAAAACCTTCTTCAGTAGCCAGGCCTAGAGTACAGAAGGGAGGGTACAGCTCTCTTAAAAATCCCGTTATATTTAGAATTTGTTCTTTTGGAAATCCCTTTGTATTTAGAATGAGCTGTCTGGGCTTTATCTTAGAGCTATACCTTTAAACAAAAAAAGTAACAGTGACCCGAGTAGCCTATGGGATCTGTAAGAGGTGCTTATCAGGCAGAATGTGTGCAGCTTGGCAAAGACACAACATGGTAATGGAAGAAAGCAGCATGTGTTTTAAGTCTGCAAGGGAGGAAAAAATTGAAGTATTTTTTAGGGTAGGAAAAAATACACTTGAGGCTGACAAAATTCCATTTCTTATCTCTTTAATTCCATGGGTGAAAATGAGAAAAACACTGCAAAAAAGAGAACAATGAGGTTTTGAAACGGCCTTTCATTGGGTGGATTCCACAGCCTTGTAAGCTAACTGCAGAAGATTTGTAAAACAATCTCTTAATATGTTCTTTGTCTGAAAAATCTATTCCTGCACAATATTTAAGAACTGTTGTCAATCTGGATTTCCCATTCTGAAATTTAGAATGCTTCCTATGAGGATTTCAGTTGCTTGTCTTTATTTCAGTATTAGATGTCTTCATGCAGTGTGTGTTTATGCATTTAAGACCACATATGTCAAATGTGTGTGGGCAGATGAATGTGAGAACAAATTAATTGAGGGTATGAGAAAAGGAAGATTTTCCTCTGTGCTTCATACTCAGTTGGACTATTGCCAGTTTTGTTGTAGCATGGTAATTAGTGAGATGTAAAGCACAGCTATAAGTAAGTGAAAACAGGAATGTGAACCTATACATGTTTTTCATCTCTTCCTGCAGGATGAAGAAACACGTAAGGATTATGACTACATGTTGGATCATCCTGAAGAGTATTACAGGCATTATTATCACTACTACAGCAGGAGATTGGCACCTAAAGTGGATGTCAGAATAGTGATTCTAGTTACAGTGTGTGCCATCTCTGTGTTTCAGGTAAAATTTCTTGTTTACATCACACTGCTCAGTGAGTTTCTGAATGGGAAGAGAAGTATCTGCAGCGCTTGTAATGTGCCAGGTATTAAACAGTGTGCCTGTTTCTATCTGCTGTGGTAAACTTCTGTGTGGTGTCCCTAACAAATCTAAGTCAGATGTGCTCAGCAAATTTTTGGCTCTCCTTGGTACCTTGGACAACAAGTCCAAGGTACTTTACAAGAATAAAAATTATTTTAATCTAATGATGGGATATTTCACAGAGGCAAATGCAGCATTTCTGAAGAAGTTACGTAGTTCTTCCTGGCAGGCTCGGAACAGCCTGTTCCTAAGCAGCGTCAGGAATAGTGCTCCAAGTAAGCGTGTGTCAGTCTGTCAAGCTGCATACGTAATTTTTTTTTTATTTTTTTTTTTAACAGACTAATTGGAAACTGAATTCAAGACTCAATTCAGATCATAGGTCTGAATATCAGGAGCTTAGTAATGTGTGACTCTTATACTGCCATGTATTTTAAACACTGCTATGAAGTCAGGAGAGAAGTGAATTCATCTCAGCAAAGTTTGCTCTGAAGGTGGTAGGTCCAAGGTCAATGAAACAGCCTTTGTTTTTTGTCCTGGTTTTGGCTGTTCTTATCTCAGCCCACCTTTTTAACCTGTTTTACCTGTTTCATCCTTTTTCCCCAGTTCTCCCCATCGCACTGCGGGGAAGCTTGCGACTGTGTGGTACTTTGCTGCTGGCTGGGGTTGAACCCAGTGGAAGGTGTCTATTCCTAGATGAGAAAACTTGTGCTGTGTCTGACAAATATTTAAGTGAAAGAAGATGCATAACTTTTCTTTAGCATGTATTAGATTACTGGTTCAAAATGTCATTAAAAATACCCAGAAAGTTTAAGAGATGAAGATACAGCTTATTGTGTGATGCAGTTAGCTCCCTTTTTAGCGGGATATTGGAAGTTAAAACAAAAATATATCAAACAGAATTTGAGAGCTTGGAATAACAAATTCCAGTGACATATGCAGCCAAATACTTAATTTCTCTCCAGACTTCCAGTGGCAGAGTTTCACTTCACCTCTTATTTTGTATTTTGGCTTTAAGTGGAGACATTTTCCTGCAGTTCAGCTGCAGATGATTGCAAATTCAGTGTAAATGGCTGTGTAAACTGTTTTGCCTCTCTCTTGCTTTCTAGTGTTTCTTCTTCTTGGCTCTTGTTGAGGTTGTATAATGTCTGTATGTGTCTGCCCCTTGTCTTGGTGAATAGTGTGAAATGCTGCCCTTTTAAACAGATTGCCCAGTGTGACATGTTCACCCCAGGCACTATATTTCTGGTTTGTTGTTTGGGTTGATCTGGTTGGTTGGCTGGTTTCCAGCATTGAAATTCAGAGGGTAGCTGGAGATCAGAGAGGGATGTTAAATCTTGTAAAGTGAATCCTGTCAGACTAATGGGATTGTGACATACTTAATCCATGCTTAATTGTTTTAAATGAGCAGCAATTTTGTAATGAAATGTTCATACACCACTGACTTTATTTATAAATTCAAGGGGGCTTCTAAGAATGGCTGGCACAGCCTAGCATTACCATTCAGGAGGTTGCCATCTCCTTGTGAACAAAGCCAATCTGAACAAAGCCGATATGAACAGTCTCTCCTGTTCTTCCTCATCACTGTGTATTGCTGTGACATGTACATCTATACACCTATTTTCCAGGTGGCTTACTAAGTTCAGAGGAATAATTACAGTTTCTGTAACACTGCAGCAGTACTGTTACAATAAGTTTTTACTCTTCCTGCAGTGTAATTGTGGTCAAAGGTCTATGACAGCATTTCCACCCCCACCCCGTAAAACTCCAGATAGATATGTGTCTGTCAAAACATGGTCTTAAATGTCACTGTTCTTCAATTACAGTTCTTCAGTTGGTGGAATAGTTACAATGAAGCTATCAACTATCTAGCTACAGTGCCAAAATACCGTATACAAGCTACTGAGATTGCCAGGCAACAAGGTTTACTCAACAAGACTAAAGAAAAAGGCAAGAACAGGCGGTCTAAAGAAGAAATTCGTGAAGAAGAGGAAGAAATCATCAAAGACATTATTAAAAATAAAATAGATATAAAAGGTGGTTATCAGAAGCCCAAGATATATGATATCCTTCTATTTCAGATCCTTCTTGCTCCTTTTTACTTGGGCAAATACATAGTTTGGAACTGTTGGTGGATTTATCGTTTCACTATTAAAGGGCAAGAGTATGGTGTGGAAGAAAAGCTGTATATCATACGAAGGTACATGAAAATGTCTGAGTCTCAGTTTGACAGCTTAGAAGATCATCAAAAAGAGACCTTCCTTGAACGGCAACTGTGGATACGAGAAAACTATGAGGTGAGTAGCTCTGGTGGAAAAGCAAGTGTTAGTTTTCCAGTGTTCCCAGAATACGAACAGCTGGTTTTGTGACTATGTTTTTTCTGAATCAGCTACCTGCTGGCTCTTGCACATGTTTTCTAGGCTAAAAAATATGCTTGGGTGTTTCCCCCCCAAAAGCTTCTCGGTTCTTTGATCGCTGGAGATGCCTGTCTGCACATTGACACAGTTTTCCAGTCTCCTCTTAGAATGGAAAAGACTTAAGAATTCAATACATGGTACATCATGGAGCCCCACGATACTTTTCCCCCCACTCTGTTACTTTCCTAATAGTTCTTAAAACCCTGTGATCACTGAACATTGAGCTTGTGTATTTATAAATTCATCTATAATATTTTTTTTAAATCTTGTTCATGCATAGCAGAGCATGAAATTTAATTCCCTTCCAGAAAGAAGTCAGATGATACCAAGATGACATAAACCTTTATGGTGTTGAGATTTACACTGGCTATATCTACATAAACTGCCTTCCAGAATAACAGATGCTGCTGCTTTTTTTAGGTACTTGTCTTTGCTGGTAATTGTAGATTTCATTAAAATGAGACAATTTCTTGACAGAATGTAATTACTTATCCTTTGATGCTGCCAGTACTTAATACAGAAATATAACTTAGTTGTTGAGAAACTCAACTAGGAATAAAGTTCCATAGCAGTATTCTATCCAGATTCGGGTAGGCTGAAGGTACTCCTATACTCTGTGCTGGCCAGCATCTGCTTCTGTGTTGCAGTTCAGTCTTGTGTAAAAGCAGTAAGCTGGCAAATGGTTGAACTACAAACACACTCAGCCCTTGAGGTTCACATAAGCTGTTTCTTCAGCCTTACTAAAACCTTTTGTCTGCCTCTCAGGTCTACAAACAAGAACAAGAGGAGGAGCTAAAGAAGAAGATGGCCATGGATCCCCGATGGAAGAGATATCGGCGGTGGATGAAAAATGAAGGACCTGGAAGACTGACTTTTATTGATGATTGAAAGTTGCTGAACAAAGTGTGTGCTAATGTTGAAAGTGATGTGCAAAACTTTTAACTATGTCGTTTAGAGTTTTGACTGCTGTGGCTCAGCAGTGATCTAAAACTCAGGAATTGTTAAATCAGGCCGAAACATAATACAGGTTTATGATTTTTATAAATCAGACCTGTTAAACAGGCTCACTCAATGTGTATATGCCATTTACTTGGGGATCTCAGTGTGGAATTGATTATTCCAAACAGTGTGTTTTCTGTATATATTTCATATTCATGATCAGTGGAACTGTAACTTTAGTCTTTCTCAAAATGCTCCTAAATCAGTCCTTGCAAGTCCTGTTTCTACTCTTTAAACTGAAGGGTTCCTGCAAACGGACACTGGAAATGCTTACAAAGGATTCTGAAGCAAGGGCCATTTTCATAGAATCATAGAATAGTTAGGGTTGGAAAGGACCTTAAGATCACCAAGTTCCAACCTCCCTGCCATGGGCAGGGACATCTCACACTAAACCATGTCACTCAAGGCTCTGTCCAACCTGGCCTTGAGCACCACCAGGGATGGAGCATTTACAACTTCCCTGGGCAATCTATTCCAGTGCTTCACCACCCTTACAGCGAAGAACTTCTTTCTTATAACCAGTCTAAACTTCCCCTGTTTAAGTTTGAACCCATTACCCCTTGTCCTATCACTGCAGTCCCTCATGAAGAGTTCCTCCCCAGCATCCTTACAGGTCCTCTTCAGATGCTGGAAGGCTGCTATGACATCTCTTGGAAATTATTCCTCTCTTTCTCCCTACTTTTAAAGCTAATTTCTAAGGTGCCAAATTGTTTTTCGATGTCGACAGTATGGGGATTATACCAGACTACTTTTGCTATTCCTGTTCCAGTTGGAAAGGAATTTTATTTTTTGTGGGAATAAATGATGCATGATTGATCACGATCATGATGCAGACAAGCCTTAATTCTTTGTTCTACAGAGTGATTCATGATATAGTATGCTTAGATCTTTTGCGCTTGGTTTTTCATCTTCTCGTTTGATTATACCTGCCTGTTCAGAACAAGTATACCGGTGAATATTAGTCTACTAAATGTGACATTTCTTTCACCAAAGTATTGGTAAAAGGGAAGATGACCCTTTTGTTTAAAAGGGCAATTTTGATGCCTTATGTAAATAAAAGTTTATATAATATATGTACTGAATTTGTTTTCAAATCTAAAGTATTCTTTATCTACTCTGGTCAGAACTCGGAGTACTTAGAATAAATAATGCACAACAGTATGCTGTTGTTTCCTGTGCAACTCAGCCCAGATCTGAGTTTCCATGATTTGCTTGTAAAAAAATTCTGTTGCCGTATTATCGTTCGAGAATTTTACTGGAGAAGGGGCAGGTGGGTGCCATAACCATACTGGGCTTTTCCTGTTGTTTATCGCATCTATAAAAGCAAGTTCCTCGAAGTGTTTCTGCTGAAAATGGTGCTAAGGTAGCTGGCTTCTGTGGAGATCATTTCTGGGAGAGCAGCTCTTGAACTTGCTACTCCTGCTAAAGCCTGTAATAGCTAAAAGTTTTCAAATCCTTATTGATTAATTCTTGAAGCAAGTTATTTCTGGTTTTGCAAAGGTGATCTGCTGTGCTTTTTTGAGGAAGTTTCTGTCTTCCATGCCTCTTTTATTAGTTGAGCTTTCACTAGTTCTTGGAATGTCATACCAGTTTTCTGTTTAAAATTTTCAAAAGCATGCTGGAAGTATTACACTAAATGGCTAGCTTGTGTGTGCATTAGTAAAATCGGAGAGGAACTGATAGATTCGCCTTTCAGCTTTGCCGCACATAGTGTAGCTATAGATGTTACTCACTTTGTGTTTAATTGTCTATTTAAATCCAAAATTCAAATACCTGTTAAAAAAGGTATCCAGAATAAGCTGTGCTTGCTTTCATGAAGTGACCATGGGGACACTGCAAAGATGTTCATGGAGTGAGAGACCTTCACAGCTTTGTTCCCCAAACCAGAACTGGCCTCCTGCATGAGTGGAAGGGGGAAGATTAAGTTGCTGTGATCGAAACAAAGAGAATAAAGGTAATCATAAGTAAAATGGTGTTGATCTTTAGGTAAAACAGTTGTATCTGGAAAAGAATCAGGCAAGTCATGCAAGAGAATCTAAACCTGTGGCCACAGTTTCACAGGCTCCACTGCTCTTGCCTTTGTGCCTCATTTTGCTCCATTCCTTCCCTTCTAAGCCAAGTGTTTGGGTTATGCAGATAAGCAGTTAAAGCAGAGATCTGTTTTCTCTTCTTGCTGATGTTAGTTGTAATCAAGATTAATTTTCCTGACCTGACACTGCAGTGGGAAATGGGTGCGTTGGAGGGGCTGTATGGCCTGCTGGAAATGAGCCGGCGTGCTGGAAATGAGCCATGCTGCAGGCTCAGCTTGGAGTTCCCTCTTTTCTTGATGTATAGCCCTCCGAAAATAACCAGATGCAGGCATAAATTTATGAGTTGCAGCAGAAACTTGCAGGGCGGTGACACTGCAGTCACATCTCTGTGATGAATGATAAAAACTCACGCATCTTTACAAAGCTGTCAGCTTTGAGTGACATTCATTACCTAAGGTCACTTACCATTTCTAGCCTAACACCTCACTGTAGTTCTAAATGATGCCTGTCTTCTGGGCATAAGTTTTCAGGCCCTATTTTATCCTGGAATGAAGTTGACAAAGCAATTACATGCACATGGAAAAAAAACCCAAATAAAGCAGGAATGAGGCTGCTGAGGATTACTATACCTAGTAAAGCCAGTGTAGATTGAGATGACTTGTGGGAGAAGTCTTTGCATGAGCAAGTATTGCTGGTACTGGATAGCGGTGTGGTGAGGCCCTAGAGTCTTGGAGAAGAACCACCTTACCTCCTAAATCTACTAAAATCTACTGTTTACAAAGAGTTATGTCTGTTGTGCAGCATGTATTTACTTCCAAATTCATAGTGTATGTAAGGTGAAACATAGATTTCACTTGGTATGCAAAAGGTATTCAGAGCCAACACCTTTCAAACTGAGGCTTTGCATGAGGCTCAAGTATATCCATGGTTGGTCATCCCTATGTTCAGAGCAATCTTTTCAGGATTTGATCTTTATCCCACCAACTTTTTAAAAGGCCAGCAAGCTCTGATGGCTGGCAAACACCCTCCAAAAAGTGAAGGGACTCATTGGTGGCCACAAGTGAAATGGTGATGAACAGTGCAGATAGGGGATACAGCCACACTGGCAGCAGTTTGAGCCTACTGGCCACCTGTGTGCAAAGTGGACTTCTCTTTGCAAGATTAGATCTTTGAAGGATATTTAGAACTCCCTTTTTTCTCTTTCCTCCCCTCCCTTTTTCACCCTTTTTTCCTCTTATGTTTGCACCTTCCTCCCCATTTTTTTCTTTTTTCTCCCTTTTCCCCCTTCCTCCCTTTTTGCTTTTTTCCTCCCTTTTCCCTGCATTTTTGCCCCTTTTCTCCCTTTTTTGCATTTCTTCCCTTCTCGTCCTTTTCCCCTTTTTTAATTTCCCCCTTTTTTCAGCTTTGCCTCCTTTTCCCCCTTTTTTCTTCTTCCCTTTCCCTTTTCCCCACTTTTTTGTCTTTTTTGCCCTTCCCCCTTTTTTTTCTCCCTTTGTCCCCTTTTTTTCTTCTCTTTCCTTCACTTTTTTGCCTTTTTTGGCCTTCCCCCTTTTTTTCCCCCCTTTCTCCCCTTTTTTTCTTCCCTTTCCTTCACTTTTTTGCCCCTTGTTTTTCCTGACTTCCCCTCTCGTCCCCTTTTTCTCCTTTCCTCCCTTTTCCCCTTTTTTCCCCTTTCTTTTCCCCCTTTCTTCCCCTTTTCCCCTCTTTTTCCCCATTTTTTCCCCTCCCCCTTTTCGTCCCCCGGTTTATTTTCTCCGTCCTCTCCTGTTTAACCAACACGCTTTCCTACCCCCGGGGCACACGCTTTTGCAGCCGAGGCCGCCGCCAGGCGCCGCAGGCTGTCGGGCCGAAACTCGCCCGGCGGCGCCGATCAGGGAGGGCTGAGGGCGGAGCGGCCCGGCCCGGCCCCTCCCCGGAGCGGCTTGGCGGCGGTGTGGGGAACCGAGCAGAGCTGAGCTGAGCCGAGCCGAGCAGAGCAGAGCTGAGGCGCGCTGCTTGCTTCTGTCCGTGCGTCCCCCCGCGGTCCGGCCATGTCGTCGGGCGGCAGCCTGAGCACCATGCAGCGGCTGGTGGAGCAGCTGAAGCTGGAGGCGGCCGTGGAGAGGATCAAGGTGAGGTGGGGGGCTCCTCACCCGGGCACCAGCAGCTCCCGCCGCAGTCTGCCCGCGCCGCCGCCCTGGGGGCGAGTCGAGGGGAAGGGGCCGAGTGGCGCGTGTGCCCAGGTCGCGGGTACGGGTAGAAGGAGCTGCGGGGAGAGACGCGGCGGCCCCGCGTTAATTCCGCACAAGAAGCTAATGTTGGGAGCAGCTCCTCAGCCCGAGGGCGCGGTGTGGTCTGTGCCCCCCGCAGGCCTGGGAGCGCAAGCGGGTTCGTACGCACGCATGGACTTTCTCCTGCCTAAGGATTTCCAGACAAAGACGGGCTGGCGAGGCGCTCCCGTCATCTGCGCCTCGTGAGGCTTGGCTTCGTGGGGTTGGTTTGGGGGATTTTTGTTGTTTGTTTTGCCTGTGGGTTTTCGGTTGGTTGGTTACTCGGTTGGGGGTTATTTTGTTCGTTTCCTTTTTGTTTTTTCCCCATTGAATTGGTCAGCCCCAATTCACCCATGCAAATTCACACCATGTCCAAGACAGCTCCGGGCTCCCAGCGGGTTGCGAGGGAGGGAGAGGGGTGTCCATAACCACTTTGCAGAAAGGATTCTTTCCAGCCAGGCACAACATCCAGCACAGGCTGTGAAGGGACTGAAGGTCAAACTAATTTGTATCCTGCACTTCCCTCATCACCTCCATACATTCACCATTTTCGCTGTCCAGTCACAAACATCAGCTTCCTCAGTCTGACAACAGTGGCAGTCTGTTGACCTGCGGGAGCTTAGTTAATTGATTTAAAAAATAACTCGGAACACCCTTTCCCACTGTTCCTTGTCCTGGGCTGCTGAAAACGTGAAGTTCCCACTGCAAGGTGAAACCACTGTGGCTTTTGGCCATCATCCCAATCAGTTCATTATTGTTGCTAAATTCTGTGAGCAACTACTGAGTCGACAGATGTTTGATTGGCTAAAAGTGACCGTAGTTCACCACGGCAGTGACCTGTGACCTGTGGAAGTCTGTGAGGACAGCACAATGCAGAGGAAATGTGTAGGCTCTTGTGGCAAGAGGGACATTGTCTAACACAGGAGTGATTGACCAAACATTTCTGTTGCTTTACACTGCCAGCAGTAACCTGGATCTCTGCTCCTGCTCATGTTTTAGGCACATACCCCCTCCCGGCTTTCTCTGTGGGCAGGGAAGTTATATAAAAAACGTAGTGTGTAGTTTATTGGGCGTTACTTTGTGGCAGTTACATATCCTGGAGCTGGATTTCTCAAATATGAATCTCATACTTGCTACGGGTTTGCGTGTATTCTGGGGAGCCTTGGCCTTGATGAGACCACGCAGCCATGTGCACAGCAGTCTCCTTCCAGATCTGCTGCTCCAGGATCCTCTTTTGCACAAGTGAAATGATGCACAATTGAGACTATATCTTACACAAAGTGTCATCTTGGTTTCTTGACATACTGTGTAAAACCAGTGGGGGGTATATTCAGCTGGTGAAGAGCCACTTGGATCAGGTTTAGCAGATGCTGAGATAGGAAAAAATGTTTGGCTCCTGTGAACAGACAATGTGTTTTCAGACGGAAGCGGGGTATTGAAAGGGTTTTTAAAAATACATCCCATAGCACAGAGTCGCGGTGGTGATTCTGTTTATGATGCCAGCCAAAAGAGCAGACAGGAACAGCGTCTTCAGAAAGAGGAAACCAAATGGGAAAGAAGTACCCACACACATCTTGGAGGCTGCCGCAGAGAGCGTGTTCACCCATGATGAAATTACATCAGAAACCCTCGTACTTTCTGTGTATGCACTTCTGTAAGAATGCTATAGGGACAGGTAGGGCTAAGAGTAGGTGGATCTGTCCTAGAACAACAGTTTGCTGCTGCATGGATAATCCTCACAGGGATGCCAAACCTCAGGTTTGTGTCTTTGCAGGAGCAAAATTTGTGTCTTGCTGAGTTGGGCAGCAAAGTGCAAGGAGATGCAGTGAGGAACTGCTAACTCTGCTGTGCTCACAGGGCAAGCCATGCCCTGAACGACTACTCATCTTCCCAGGAAAAAGCCCCATGCAGCCTTGCCCTGATAAGGCAAGCAGCATCTCTGCCTGATAGCCATGTGGTCCATAGTCAGGTACCAGCAAGGGGTCAGTGCTGTGGCCAAGGGAAGGGTGCTAACACTGTGTGGGTCCAAGGGGCTGGGCAGAGCAGAGACCTCTGCATCCTCCAGAAAGAGTCTCCTCAAGGAAAAGAGGGAGAAAGCCCACTGACTGGCAGGGATCCTTGCTTCCAGTACTCCTTCTTGTGCTCCAAGAGTACAAAAGAACCTGGGAGGCTGTGGGAAAATGCTTCTCTTAACAACTCCCTGGAATGCTGACTGGCAGTTACCAGGATGAGTATCCTGGAGGAGACTTGGGAGGCAGTGAACAGGAAAGCAGCAAAATAGCAAATGAAAGCATGTGCTGGGACAGATTTTCTCACACGCCTCCAGACACTCTTAAGAACCAAACTCCCGTCTGGGTTCCTGGGCTTGTTCCACAGTGCTGGACTGTGCTCTCTGGGGCCAGACTGTGGATTTGAAGCTCTCACTTCATTGCCAGGGGAAGGTGGCAATTTGGATTTTAGAAACTTTTCATCCTTATCTTTTCACTTTCATTCCTTGTTATGCTCTGTGTTGTTAACAGTTTGGGAATGAAAACCCTTTTAATAAGTTAACTCAAGACATACGAGTTCAAATATAAACCTGTAAACAGTACAGTAGATTAGAAAACACTGTGGTCACAGCCCTGTGCATTTTAATGAGGACAAATTGCAGTGCATTTGCACCTCTGTCCTCTACACTGCTCTGGCTCATCAAATGGCACAGTATTTCATGTGTGTTTCTTTGGAGCTCTGTAAATGTGCATCTGTGCTGATGTATTTGCTGGTTTAGAACCCAAGAGCTGGCTTGGCTGCTCTCCAGCTGTTTGATAATGGCTGTTCAAGAGGAAATGCCTAATAGATGCTTGTGAATGAATTAACTTCCTCTCTGGATTTGTTTCTCTTTTCCCTTTACACAGGTCTCTCAAGCAGCTGCAGAACTCCAGCAGTACTGTATGCAAAATGCTTGCAAAGATGCCTTGCTTGTTGGGGTTCCTACAGGGAGCAATCCCTTTCGGGAACCCCGATCCTGCACTCTTCTCTGAAATCAGGTAACAAAGTCACAGATACCACAACAACAACTCGGATTTGAAGCCCAAGCCCTCGGAGGGACAGGGGCATGTGGTGATAGTTGTTTTAATGTCAAATTCTTGGTAGCAAAGTGTTCATCACTTCACTGCTACTCTACAAATTGTTTTCTGTGCCTATGAGGTGTGACAGTGGAAGCATGTCTTTTTCCTACAGCTCTTTCTTGAGGTGTTTTGTTTATAAGTTGGGGGTTTTTTTTGTTTGATCTGTTCTTGTGCTTTGGCAGCTCTAGGGTCATTAGCAGCAGCCAAAATAATAGAGCTGCCCCTGACATGCTGACACAGTCAGATATACAAGCCAGTCATATACTCAGCTTGAAGAAGTAAGACAAAGCCGTGGTAGATGCATGTATTCTGATGACTAACTCTCAGCTTAAGCAAGAACCTTGTTAAAATACATGTTGTCTTCCACATCATACTGCAGTTCATTTGGCTGTGTGTGTCCTTGGGCTCTTTCTGTCGTTACTGAACAACTCTATATTGGTACAGCACCAAAAGTGGTGGAAGCCAAGAGGATCTGAAGCAATCTGTAATCACACCCTTCATAACCTTTTTCGGCACAGGTCTGAAGAGTGAGATAGATACACCCTAAACTTTGCCTGCCTTAGCGCTCTGCACTGCTTGTAGCTGTGGAACACCGGCAGGCTGGGTGGGTGACTGTCCAGCATTGGCAATTCTTTGGAATCCAGTTCTGTGATTCCCACTGTTGTCTCTCCCATGTGTATCAGTGATTGCAGCAGGAGGAAGGGAGGCCATGTGTGCTTGTAGTCTTAGGCAGGATTACGCCAGACTTCTGTTGGAAAATCTTATTTCTTGTGCATGACAAACAAAGGTGGAAGTAGGACGGTCAGAGGGGGTTACTCTTCAAAAGAAAAAATAAAATAGTTCCTGACAGAGAGCTGAGAAACTACAGGGAGAGGAAGGACCACTGAATTCTGTTCTTTCTTTAAGAGCACTATCGAAGTGAAAATGAATGGGGTTTTTTTAAGGGCAGAATTTAAACTGGAATGTGAAGTACTTACAGAATCTTCCCCTTCCTGCTGCCAGGGTTCCTGAGATTGCAGCTGTGCTTGTGCCTCAGTAGTAGTGTGCTTTGATTATTGCTGCATAGGTTTGACAACACAGGACTGAACCTGAAAGGGAAGAAAACTGAGCGTGAGATGGTCTTCTGAGAACTTGGCCAGGAGGTGAAGCACCAGCAGAAGATTTTCTTAACTTAGGTGCTACCCTTAACTCTTCCTGCAAATAAGATGAAATTGGCAGTGACTGTTGCATGTGTTATTGTGCTACCAAAGCAGCCTTTTGCTTCTTATTTCTTGCGTCTGTCTGTGTGTATAGGTGTATTTCTAGGATTCAAGTTTGATTGCATCATCCAACCAGGATACAAAATACTTTCTCAAAGAAGTTGGATGGTACATTTGTGATACTAGAAATGCGCAGCTCAGGCCGGGATGTCATTTAGTAGCCTTTTGCTGATAGATCAGTTATTGAGGTTTTTGTTTAGTTACCTTAGGATAAAAAAAATGAAACCAAAGTCAAAAACCCAACTAAAAAAAATTTAGAAGTATTCAGGATACCAATACCCAACAAAAAGGGGTTATTCAGTTTTTCTCAGTGCAAAGGAGCTTTTGTGCTATGATTTGTAAGAGAAATGTGTCAGCTTGGAAAACAGCATTTTTAATGGATTTACTTTTCCTGTTACAGGGAAGGTCGTCAGAGAGTTGCCTTCAAGCATGACATGATTAACAACTGCCTTTCTTGCACAAGAAAAGTCTCTCCCTCTGTGTCCTAACTTGTGTGGCTAAACCAGTTTCCTAAATATTTATCTGTTTCTTGTGTATCCGAACTTCACTGTCTTTTGCTAATGTTTATAAAGTTTTCTAATGTAACTGTTAGTTACTTTTTTCAGAATTGTCACCGTTGTTGCTACACTGACTAACTATACAAATACTACTTGAGAAGTTTACATTTTAGAAAAGAAGATGACCTGGATTTTTACTAAATTACTATCTTGGTAAACTGTTACACTGGAATGAGAGTAGAAACTATTTGGGATTTGCTTTTTTTTTTTTTTTTTTTTCCCCCCCAAAATAAAACATTCAAAAAGTGAATTCTTAACCTATAAAATTAAATGCTGTTAGTACTGAAGTAATGTTCTCAGGGGAATTTTGCTTCCATTAGTAAACTGGAACCAACTACAGTTCTTTTTCAAGTGCATCTAAGGCCATAAATTACACATATTAGAAACTGCTGGACACAGTGTGTAGCACAGGCTTGATTCCTAAGGCTTCTTTCTTACAAGACCTCTAATCTGTAACACTCTCCTAATTAGTATTAGTAAAGGTACTGTTGTGGTGGAATATCCTTGACATGTATAAATTGTGACCAAACAGACACTAAAAATCTGTGAACACCCAAAGATAGTAGCATGTGTAATTGTCAAGGTTTACAACACACAAAAATACTAAAATGTGCTTGGTCATTTGCCTTCATTTTTTTATAGAGCACTTTTAAAAGGACAACTAACTGTCTTTAATAGGTTTGTAATGTTGTCTTTTTTCTATTGTTTGTATTAATCTTTTCAAAGTTTGGAAATAAAATTCCTTTCCCAACTTTCCCTGGCTTTGAACTCATTGTTTAATTGTAACAAAGAGAAAATATTGTAAGGAAGAGGATACTTTCGATTCTGCAGTGGAAGGGGAGGCCTCAAGCTATTTGGCAAAAGGTTTCCATGCTTGCTGTACTGCAGGAAGGGACTGAAATGTAGGTTGTAAAACTGCCAGTGTGTATTGTGCCACTAAATGCAGAGGAGAACATCCTTCCTTAGGGGCTTTTCTTTACTCTGGCTTCCTTTCTTTGTAGGCTATTTGAACGGGGCAGGTTTGCTTTTAGTACTTGACGCATGCATTCATTGCAGAAGTCTGCAGGAAGCCTGGTTGTTCTTACTTGCACAGAAGTGGTCAGACACTCAGATTGAGGTCAAAATGTTCAAGTCGTGGAGGGTGTAGAGGGATGAGAACATGCATTAAATGCCTGCTAACAGCCATCAGCTGGCTGCTGGCCACTCCCTCCCATGCAGGTCCTTCATATTTCTTTCACCTCCCACAGTGAAACCTTCTCCCTGTCCCCACATCTGTTTGCCCAGGCTCCCTTGCAGCACATGCTTCCCTGCTTAGAGTCCTTGCTTGAAGCTTGGGCTCTGGAGTGGCTGCTGAGCTGGCATAACAAGCTGCCAAATTACAGTGTGCAGAAGAAAGCAGCCGCTGCCACCCAGCCACATGACTGCTGTCTCTTGGTTGCCCTGCCCAGCCCCATATGGTACCTTTCAGTTGAAGCACCATGGTCCACAGGCGCTGGAGAAGCAGCACTGAGAGTATTCTGCAGGTCCTGACTGCATCCACATCCTGCACCAGCAATGGGTAGAAACACCATGCATCAGCTGTGAGATGGACTAGGAGCACTCCACTGTCGTGTACCAGTGAGCAGGGTGGTTATTCTGCAGTCTTAGGAGGAAGACACATTCCAGCCTCTTCAGAGGAGTGTGCTCCTTCACTCAGTTTGAGTTGCAGGGTACAAGCAGGGAGAGGGATGATAGCAATGCCACCTCTGCCCTCCCAAGCCATGGTCTATGACAAAAGTCAGGTGTCAGACCAAGCTCCACAGCAGGGTTGGTTGGCATTGAGGCTCTTGGGTTCCTGTTGGGAGTCAGTTTTACAAAGCATACCAGTGTTGGTGATTTTGTGTTGGCTGAATGAAGCAGCTTGTGTTTCATCAGCTCAGCTTTTGCAGGTCCCTCTTTTCCCTTGCAGGAACCTGACAAACAAGTCTGGGCAGCTGTCTGCTGCTGCAAGCAGAACAGGGTCTCAAGTCTTACCGGCCTCCCCAACAGAACAATGTCTCCAGCTACAGTTATGTTTGCACTCTGCAAAACTGACAGCTGGGGTGGTTTGGACAGAGACAAGCATCGCATTTTGCTGCCCCTGCTTTAATAGATGCCACCTACAGTGGGAGGGGCAGCACTGGACATGTAACAATGTCTTGGCTTTCCTTCCCAAAGACATCCAGGTTGGCTGTCTGCTCAGGTTTTAACACTCCACACAGCACACAGAGGCCTTCATACCAGGTTTCATGGCAGCAGATCCCACAGGATGCCCACAATAAAGCACATCAAGTGAGCACACACTGTGCACCAAATGCCTCACATGAGACACAAGGCCCCCTTTGCCACCACCACCTCTCACTGTCCCTCAGCACAGCTCTTTCCCACATACAGCTGCCACCTGCCTCACCACTGAGCAGCTCACAAATTCCATCCAAGAACTGAGTGTCCTTCCCCACAGATGGAGGGCTGGTGGTTAGGAGTTAGTTGCTTCCTAACTATTTTTAGTTAGACGATCTGGGGGAAAAGGGAAGTGCATTTTTACAGTGCAGTAATCCTCCACATTAAACAGAAGTGAGGACGTGTGAGAATGGCACCTATGATAAATTTGCCAGTGTGAACATATCTGTGAGATACCAAGAGTCACAAACAAATAAAGTAAAAACAGCAGCTCATTGCAAGCCCTTGCCCCTATTCTCCACTGTGTTGTCAGTAACTAACTGGACACTAACATCGTTTCTACCTAATGGAAACTTAACGTAGACAGCACTTGAATTTTCTCTCCTTACTTAACATGGGCAACATGCCCTTGTTTTTGAAGTGATCTGGAGGTTATCCGAGCCAGTCTTTCAAGACTGCCCATGTAAAAGTTCTGGCGTCAGCCTTTGCCTGCGTGAAAGGAGGACATAAATAGATAGTTTGGTAGGGGCAGCTATAATTTTCTGCACTGTGGTTGTCTGTGACTGAGACTTTGTTGAGCTGCACTATTGAAAGAACAGATTCCTGGGCCTGGCAATTTGGGATGCAGTTCTGATAAATAGAGCCAAACCCATGAATTAAAGAGAAGGAAAATGGTTAGGTCAAGTGACAACAAAAATGGGCCACAAATAGTAAGCAAACTGCAATTTCTATTTAAGTTTTTCCTCTTATTACGGGCAAAGTAGGGAAACCCTGTTAGCACTTCTGCTAAATTCTTCTTAATTTACACTTGAAAGGTGTTTTCTAAAGTGTTGCAAATAATTTGGATACAAATAGTCTGGGGCTATTTAGTGCGAACTAAAATTGCTATTAGTGCTGTCACCATAGCTTTTAGGAATTCTCAGCTAAAAATCAGCACTCCATTTGCTCTGAAACCAAAGCTTTCTCCCCTAAATGCTGGTTTTATTTATCCAAGAAGTGAATATGCACTCAATAAAGACACAAAAAGACAAGAAAGTGTTTTACTAAAAGTATAAACCATAAACTTCTTTTGCTTTTCTTTCTGTTACTGCATCAAACTCAGAAAGATTTGCAAATTCTAAAACTGAATCATCTCAGCTGCCAGTCACTGAGGAGGCACTGAAGCTGGCAGGCATGCGGGTGCAAACTGTGCATGCATTCCTGCAGCAGAATGGAGTTACTGTCTACCATTGCTCCCACGCATACTTGCTGTTTCATTGCCAAACTTCTGATGGGAAGTTCGGGTACTATTCTACCCTCTCTCTTCTGTAGCTTGCAACTGAGATGTCTTTTTTTACTCCCCTCACTAATCTCTTACCTCTTCCAGCTGTAGCCTTCATTATCTGTCAGTGCCTCCCAGATGACTCTCATCTCCCTGCCTGCCGATGCACAGCAGCAGACTGAAAAATGTGGATGCTAACAAATGGCCTCCACCAGATTATGAGATATCCGGGGTCACAGCCAAGCTCTCTGAATTAAAACTATCAGAGTCATAAATTTCAGCATATCTCTTACATAAAGCAAATAAAACTGTCCCTAAAACAAATAGGTTGTTTCTGTAGCTTAATTATAATAAAAGGCAGTTCAGGAACTTATCACATGAGTTTTTAAAGGAGCTGCAGACGTGAAAAAGTGGAACTGCGCCTAAGGGAAAATACAGCATCACAGCTGTGAGAGCAAGAAAGCTTGAAAACTCTACGAGCACCCTTGAGAGTCCCGCATATCTGGTCTGTCTTTAAGCCTGTATAGCTGCACGCTCAGGGAACAAACACAGGTGCCTTGAAAATTCCATTAGCTTCAGTGTCTGGGTTTTTTTTCATCCATATTTTATTTTTTGCATAAAGATCAATAAAGTAACTTTATATCACCCATGAAAACAGAGAAACAGTAATTCTCCAAATTCAAGGAACCAGTTTGCTTAGTAAAATTTTTAAAACATACAAAAGAATTCTGAATTAGTAAGGATTCACAAACCCTAATTTCTCTCTAAAAATGAAGAAAACATTTCAATTTAATCTATTTCCCTTCAAAGACCAAGAATTTTAAAAAGTGTGTGCAGTATACAAATCCCCATTCCATCCTATTCAGAAGAATTTAAGACGTGTTTGTCCATCACTTCTTCCAGGGACTCTTTCATATGTCAGTCTTCTTTTTTTGAACTGTGGTACTTCCGCAAATCCTGAACCTGGAAAAGAAGTGGAAAGAAATTTTATGTATGATAAACTACAAATACAATGTGTATGCAGACTTAACTATGTGTTTCTCAGAAACAGTAACAGACTTCAGCTCCAACCAGTATGCTCTGTGTGAGAAGTATCAACTGCCATAAAATCAAATGTGTACAGATTAACTACTTCTTACTACTGCTGATCATTTTTATGCGTACTATCCTGTAGTAACAATACAGGACCTTATGCAATATAAAAACATCAACCCATGTTACAGTATTTCAACAAAAAACTGAATGCTTATTTCTATTTCATTAATATGACAGTACTATTTAAGAATCGTGAAAGTTGTTTCTTTTTGACCAGAGCCATGTTCATGTTTCTAAGTTGTTTAAAAAATGCTACTTGTGTTCTTAAAATTATTTTTACAGTAAAATATTTGAGTAGTTGCTTATTCAAAATAAGTTACTGTAAGAAAATCCTGTTTAGTCTTTACAAAAAGTATTGTCAGAAATCGTTAACACTGACCTAAGGATTTCATCTGTTCCAGCGGAAATATTGGCTTGGCATATTGGCATTGTTTGTGGCTTAATAAAAATTTGATCTGAAGCTTGAAGAAATCCCTGGGGGTTCCCAATGTGTCTTTTTAACTTGACCCTATGCGAATTTCTGAAACTTGGCATTTCACATTTCTTAAATCTGGGGCTTCAGAAGGCTTTCACAGTATTAAGGTGGGGTCTGGTTTTGTGTCTTGGGGGGGGGGGGTGTTTGTTTGTTTTGCATTAGCATGCACAACTGTTTAGTATACTTACTTTTCCCCTGGCTATTGAATAATAAAGTCAAATGAGCCTATTCTACGCAAATCTAAATCCCAAATCGCTTTTCATTTTTTTATTTGATTAAGTATAATTCTGCTCTACTGGGAAGAGCATTACAGAAAGGTTTTTACTCGGAGGTCACTGCATTCAGCTCTGGGATCCTCAAAAGAAGAAGGACATGGACCTGTTGGAGCAAGTCCAGAGGAGGCCACAAAGATGATCAGTCTAAACTGAAAGAAGATGGATTTAGATTAGACATTCAGAAGAAATTCTTCACTGTGAGGGTGGTGAGAGACTGGCACAGGTTGCCCTGAGAAGCTGTGGATGCCCCATCCCTGGCAGTGTGCAAGGCCAAGCTGAACGGAGATTTGAGCAACCTGGTCTAGTGGAAGATGTCCCTGTCCATGGCAGGGTGGTTGGAACTGAATGATCTTTAAGGTCCCTTCCAACCCAAACCATCCTATCATTCTATGATTCTATGATCACAGTCTTTACAGAATAGTGTAAAACTGGTTCTAGAAGAATCTGCTCTGATCTCTACTGAAACTACAGTATTTAGAATTTTATGCTCTCCATGCAGTTTTAGGCTACTGAAATAGTTACCTACCCAGTAATACCCCAGGTCTCAAATTTAATCACAATGGAGAGGCAACAGATGTGTTCAGAGTTTCTGTATAAACATTTTAATTTACAGAGGCTGAAACTCAAAAGTAGTTCACCATATCCAATTAAATTTTCCTCTCTTTACTTACATAATCACCTTAAGCAGCCCAAGAAACATAATGGTATCACTTAGCTACTTGTTTTTCCAGGAATGAGTCTGATCTATTTAGTGAAAGCATTTTAATGTTATGCTGACCTTGCTGTACTAGCAACAGGTTTAACAACAGGTAGCAACAAGAAAACATAAATTAAATCATCTGTACTAGGAGTCAGGCACTTTATTTAAGAAGCTTAACCTTGGATCTTTAAAGAATGTGGCACTTCACCTATAGGGAAGCAGCAGAATTAAAAAAACACCCTACAATACAGGATACAGCAATACATTGTCTAACAGGGACTACTGATGCTTTCTTATTTTTAGGATCCTATGGATACATATTATGGCTTATCAAAAAAGGCCTCAAGCTAACTATATTTGAGAATGAAAACCAGAGATAAAAAGCTACCAAAAAAAAAAAAAAAAAAAAAAAAGAGAATCCAGAAGGTTTTATGCAAGGTCTGTATACACCTTCAGGGTAAACAAAATTTTGAAGTGCACACTATGCCATCTATTTGAAGAAATACACTTTGGAATGATTTCAAGTAAACAGTTTAGCCCTGGAGACATTAGCTAAAACAATGTAATCCAAGAATAACAGAACTGTATGAATAAAACTTTAAAGTTGTCAGGGTGAAATTCTTAGTCCATTTACACCGATAGCATAACACAGCCATTAGAAGTATCTATATCTCACTCTTAGAATCTGCTGTATCTACTTTTTGTCCTTTAGGGAAAAAACCCCTCTTCTCCAAACCTATGTTAACAAAGCTATCTTTCTCATAATTTTAAATAAATTTAGGCATGATAATTATGCACATTTCAGGCACTGTCAAAGAAAGAGGAGGATGAATCTTACAATATTGGAAAACTACATTTTCCAATATTTTACCATGGAAAAAAAATGGCAGTAACACAATTCTGGTTTTAATTTGGTTTTGTGTGTTTGTTTGTTTTTAATATTCTTTATGCTCAAACCAGAAAACAAAAGTTTAGGAATCTTTTAACACAGAAGACAAGTATATGCAAGTAAGTGTTTTAGTACAGGAAACATGCAACAGTTGGGTTGCATTTGTTTTAACAACTAGCTGAAGAACGTACAAAATCTAGTCACACAGATACTTCTGTTTCAGTTGATTTACAAACAGAATTTCAGCAAACATATGGTTTGGACATACCTGTTCTATTTTTTTCTTTTGTCCATATGAATGGCGGACTTTGTTTTCTCTTTTCTTTAGTTTCTCTACCTATTTGGTGAAAACTCAGACTTTGAAGCTCATCTGGGTCAACAAAGAAATCAGAGAGGAACCCATCAGGTGCAAATGAATTACACGGGCCTGTGGATGAAGAGTCAGTCCATGGGGTCTGGTCAATCAGAATTTCTCGGCTCTTAAATGTTGTGTCTCTGAATTCTTCTAGAAAACTCTGCGAGCTCTCCTGAGGTTCACAGTCACTGAAAGTTGCAAAGAAATTCTCTTTTTCAGAGTTTTTGGAAGAATCATCAGAGCTACAATGCATCCTCACAGTCTGCCTTTGAACATGAAGAGAATTAGTAACATCTAGATGAGCAAAATCTTCACAGTCCTTTGGCACAGCAAAGAAATTCTGTTTCCTTCCCGTAACTACTTCTGAAGAAAATGATTTCTTTTGCAAATAGCTTGGAGCATCACAGTAAAAAAGACCCTGATGAGGATTCAGTGGAGGAATTAAGGCTTCAGAACTCATATGAAATGCTCCTGGTAGAGAAAAATTTGAATCATTCTGTTTGGAGAATTAAAAGATAGCTTATTTCTCTACAATTTACAAAAAACCAAGATGCCATTGAGCATTTTGATTGCAGTCTGTCTCCTCAGACCTTTCCATTATTAGAAGATACAGATTCTAACACACTCAGACTTTCACTTAAGTTACATTTTCCCCGTAATTGAAGACATTACCTGTGGTGTTTTGTGTCTTACCAAGCAGACCTAAAGACTGATGGTTTTGTTTATAATCTGGATAGAATGTGTTGAAGTTATTCTGCTTTTCTGGGGGTGGTGCACCTTTCACTGGTATTTCTAGTGGAGTAGCAGCCTTTCGGCTGTACGAAGATGTCATGTTACTAAAATGCTGAAACAGAGAAAAAGATTCTTGAGGAGTGTTTGTAGTACGTGTCTACACTGACAAATATGAAAAGTTAAACCAGTTGTTAGGATTCTAAGATGTATGATATTTTGTTTACTGGAAAGAAAAAAAGAGATCAATACAGAAGGAGAGGTACGTACAGTAGACAATGTTCCACTTGTCTTAAATTTATAACGAGAGTAAATAATAGCCTGCCTCTTGAAACACAGGAAAATCAATACCTTAACATGCTTTATTCTCTTTCACTAGTCCAGAACTGACTTCACAAAATTTGCTGAGAATCAGCAGGCTGAACACTTCAGATATTTTTAAAAGATACCAGCAAATGTGCATGTAGCATCAGAATAAAAAAAAAACAACTGTATTACAACAGTGCAAAAAGATTGATCTAATACATAAATTAATTTTGGCCAACCTTTAAAACTTTTTTCGGAACCTGTGGCAGAAGCTCCTGAAGTTGATCGAAGCTTGCAAAAAACAACTTATTCAGTGAAGTTCCCTTCTTTAACATAAGCTGAGCAACCAGAGGGTTGACACATGGAAAAGTAAGCAGGCATTTCTCTGTCTGGAAATGGAAATTATTTAGTTAGATTAATATCTGACAAACCTTTTTCTTAATTTTTTCCTTTTTTCTTTTTTTGCAGAATGGTATCCCTAGGAATAAATCATACAGTGGATCACAGAAATACAGCTTTCAAATACTGTACTTCTATAGCATGATAAAAACTTTTTTTTTTTTACTACAGATATAGCTGTATTATTTTTGCAAGAGTAAGTCTGCGTAACAGTTTGATAAAAGGCAAGTAGTCTAAAGATGCTTGCTTCTGTCCTAAAGGGTGAAACCAGTGAATGATGTAAACTTGATTTGAAAACACAGTATCACATTTACTGTTTATTCTACATTTTGAAGAGGATTCCCTAAGTCAAAATAAGCTGAAAATGCTAATTTTGTTTTGCACAGTGTTTGTAAACAGCAATGAGACGTGCCTAAAGCAGAGGCTGCTAGGAGAAGGCTGAGCGTCACACAGAGGGCAGAAAGTTCAGAACTGTAGCATTTTAAGAACCACAGTTTCTGGTTCCTGACTTTCAGAAAACTCTGAACTCAGCAGGTGCCAGGATCTAATACCTTTAACAAAGACAAAATACAATCAGTTACTCCTCTCAGATTTTTACTGGTAACCTTAATCTCTAAATTGGAAACCCTGTAATCCAATATTGCACACTTTAAAGGCCATGTCAATACCTTCTTTAAAATGCTTCTGAATTGTGCAAATGCCCAAAAGGATCTCACTTTACACGAATTCAAAGCTTCCACATAAAATGAATGAATCTGTAAGTTTAACTTGAAAACTTTAATATACAAGTTTAAGTCATATATTTGACTATGACTAATAGACCCGTTCAAGGTTTTATTGTAAATACCAAATGTCAGCTACTGCATGAGCAGTTAAGGAGATGCAAGTCTGTTAGCAGCACTGTTCACTAGTCTAGTGCAATGCAAGTGACCCTTCCACTAGACCAGGCTGCTCAAAGCCCCTTCAACCTGGCCTTGAACACTGCCAGGGGTAGGGCAGCCACAGCTTCTCTGGGCAACTGGTGCCAGTGTCTCATCACCCTCACAGTGAAGAATTCCTTCCTAATGTCTGATCTCAATCTTCCCTCTTCCAGTTTAAACTCCTCGTCCTATCCCTACAGGCCTTTATAGAAAGTCCCTCTCCAGCTTTCCTATAGCCCTCTTAAGGTCCTGGAAGCTGCTCTAAGGTCTCCCTGGAGCCTTATCTTCCCCAGGCTGAACAAGCCCAACTCTCTCAGCCTGCCTTCATAGCAGAGGTGCTCCAGCCCTACATATATATAGGTACAAAGATACATATAAAATATTTGTTTCTGTATATAATAATAATAATACTTATTTCAATAATATATTTTAAGAGAACAACAACAATAACAAAAAAAAAAAAAAGCCTAGAAATTTCTAAGTCAGAAACAGGAAGAAAACAGTATGATTCAGTGGAAAGATAGACAAACCTCAGATGGCAAGACAGAAAGCCAGGATTTGTCCAACCACTCATGAGGACTTGTATCAGATGCTATCAAAATGTTGTCAGCAATCTGACGAATTACCAGTGCTGTCTCTTCAATCCCTGGCATAAGAAGTACCTAAAAGTAATTGATATATAATATTTTTGGTCAAAAAAACCCTTATACTAAGAAATGTCTTAATCTGCTAAGTTAAATGGGAAAGCTTAAAGGTGACCCTAAATGCAACAGCTGGTAATGTGGAGTAATTAAATCTGATCCCTGCTTATTATATAGAGCAACTCCAACCTCTGACTACTAGCCTGGCTGCAAATTACACTCCATATTCACACAAATCCTATGCAGGTGAAAGTTTATCCTATAGGTCTTTTATAGGTGATCAAGTTTGTGAGTATAACATGAGTTTCTAATAGAAGCGGTAATTCTGACATGCCTAATATAGTTTAAAAAGACATGACACTTGAAGGTGTAAGTAATAACCAGATGAACTACACTGCTGAGTACATAGCATGAAGAAAGCTTTGTCCTCTCTTTAACCTTCATTTAACCAGATAAATTTGAATATGCAAATAAGTAAAAAAATAACTAAAGATACGTTTGCCTCATGCAAAAGAAATACATTATAGTCATCAACTTGGTGAACCAAATGAAACTTTTGTTCTATTTTTTAATGTTAATTATTCTAGACACTGCATTTTCTTATTTATAATGAAAAAGATTTATTTTGCCACATTGAAAAAATAGCAAACTAGCTGACAGCAGAGAAAATTACACTTTATTTTCTTCTACATTAGTAACAGAATATTAATCTGAAACTTCAAATTAAGACATAAGTAAGACTAATACACGTTCTAATAATTTATTAGATACAATCTAAAGGTACAGTTTCATTTGTTGGCTCTTAGTCATAAAACCACATCAGCTGCTATTTGAATCTGATCCAACTTGTACTGGAGGCAACAGTCTTTTCACTGACTTCAGAAGCACTGAATTACTGTCCTCTCACTTGCTTTAGTAATTTTGAGTTATTTTATGTTTTTGATGCAGCATACATACTCGGTTAAGCACTTTCGCAACATCATACAGTGAAGATTAAAACAGAAAGGTTGTTACTAAAAAAATTACCTTTACTTCAAAGTCTTCTGACTTTTGTGTAAGTTCAATTAGAGCGGCATAAATCAAGACAAGGTTAAGCACAGTATCTCCCCTGAGACTGTACCTATGAAACAGTTTAAGTGGATTGTTAATATTCAACAGACATATGTAATAAATACAAAAATGTTTGTTCCATGTGTTAATAAATGTCTGTTTCATTTCCGGAAGTGAGAATGCTAGTGCAGTTTGAGCATTAGTATCTGTGAAAGGAGAACTAAGGCACACTGAGTGACTGAGCGCTGAAAGACGCACTGTGAGGAACAAAATGGGGTCAGCCTGCAGCAAAGCAAGAATGGCCTGGAGCAAAAGGATGGGATCAGGGTTGGTCCCTCGAGAAAAATCACACAGAGAGGACAGGTGATACGTGGAAAATTTACCACTTGCTCACAGAAAAAAAATCTCACAGTAGATAGTAAAGGAACTTATGCTTATGAACTACATATAAAAAAAACTGTGCTTCCACAGTAAAAGCAGAATTACTGATGGAAGAACACTTGAGAAATGTATCCCTGTTGAAAATAATATGCAGTGATGATAACACAGTAATTCATAACCATGTATTTATAGGGGTTAATTTACTTCAAACAGTTATAAAGAATAATTCCAGTAGTTAATATTCATAGCCTCGTGAAATTTCCAGACATGTTGATTTTAAATACACCTCACATTAGCACTACCTGCATCAAATCCTGTTATTTTGTAACAACCATTTCTTTCTCTCTTGTGTAAGCTTAAACCAATCCTAACACATAAAAGCCATCTTTGCTAACTCTTTTTTGCATCTCCAGTGATCGCTGTTACTTCTAGCATTCCACTGAGTTTTTCAGCAAGCACATGAGAACACTGTAACTAAATAAAAAGCCCAAAGCACACTAGAAATATGAGCTTGCAATATTTGTGTTGTTCTAAGAGAAACCTGTTCCTACAGAGAAATTAAAAGAACAAAAAGTGTTAGCTTGTTCTAATAAGCACCTTCCTTTGGTGATAAGTTTGTTTTAAAAATACCAAGACAACACAAGAATTTTATAACTTACTCTAAACTCGGTCTTTCTTTGGAATAGAAAACAATCCAACAGCACGTATATTGGAGCGATAGTACCATCAGCTTCAATATTACATTTTCACAGGATTTCTCACAATTTAGTTCTTCCATAGTCTACCACAAGATCAATATAAAAAGTAAAAACTAAATAAATATATTACCACGGCTGTCACAAGCTTTTAATGTGCACCTCTGTATTATGCAGAAGTTAGATCAAACATAGATATAGCTAGATAATATAGGTATTAAAGACACATCTGGGAGTGAGGAAAGCTAGGTTGTATTCCCAGCTTTTATTTTGTTTCACCTTTCAAAAGCTCATTTACTGCTTCATGCCTCTTTTTCCCTCCTGTAATTAGGAAACATCGTTACTAACCTTTTAGGATGTTAAGGTTGTTGAGAACCTTCATAATGCAAAATACTGTTATAAACTTCTGAAATACTTAACTTACTTACTTACTTAGCCTATACAAATATTATACTTACATGGAGTATATAAAGTACAGATGCTAACTGCAGTAGCATCTGCAGTACAATGTAGGAATGTGTTGTGCATGCAATATTGATTATTTTACTCTTTAGCTATCTTTCAGTAGCAGTTCTTCTAATTGTAAAGTTATCTGTCTTGCTGCATACCAGAATTTAAGTATTATGCTATTGTCTAAACTATTACTTTTTATTAAAAGTAGGACAAACTATTATCTAGACTAATTCAGATAATTATCTGAAATGGGAGGAATTAACACACATACTGGCAAAAAAAATGCAGTCACAGATACATTTAATTTCTTATTAGAACATTCCTTTATATAACCCTGTTTTCAAGTATGTATCCTTTAACTATATTTAATACAATCTAATCTCAGGTTACACATCTGTGAAGAAATATGGTTACAGATATGAGAACATTTTAAACTTGTCAAACTCGCACAGACAGAATTTTGGAGTTAATGAATTTTGAAATAAATGATAATGTGAAACAATGCATGAATTCAATACAATTATGAGGAAAAAAAGATAAGATTAGAAGGTTGCAGAAGTGACCCAACGCATAACAGAAATGGGGCATACTAGTTTAATTTTTTTACCTGCAAATAGATAGCAGTACATTCATCTATTGTCAACACAACACACTGATCTGTACTTCCACAGAGCCTTAAGGAGTAACCACTGCTTCTTTCAACAAAGGTAATGCTGTACCTAAAGAAGTAAAATTATTTTATTAAATCTCAGCTAAGTAAAATAATAAGATTTGTTTAAAGGAAATGAATAATACACATCTCAATACAATTTTTAAAATTACACAGTCCTTTCATACCATGGTCTTGCTCAAATGCTCAAGCTCACTTCAAGACACATCTGAAGGATACATATCAGTGTAGCAGTGACTCAATGAAATATTACTGGATTAATTCAATGATGTTGTTAACCACACAGACTAGGACTGTAATATATAGCCTTTAAGTTTACAAAAAAAACAGATGTAATACAGAAACTAAGTCAGATAAATGAACAAAATAGATACTCTTTTTGACTAACTAAATGTATATGCATTTCTTTTCTTCCTTTCATGCTTGTACAGCACAGTGAAAACAAACTGTGAAAACTCCCTCACTGCCATTTGTATGATCCTAAATTTTTTCTGAGTGAATGAGAACTGCCAGCAATACAGCCTCCTGTAAATAGCTGTGTTAGCAAACTCACTGAATGAATACCACATGCTTAGGGCCTTCAGGGAGTCTTGGCTGACTAAGGGGGTAAGATGACAAGAAACAACGGTCACACTACTTGGCCTCATCCCCAGGAAGCACAAGAGACCCAAACTTAAATCTGTCAGCAGTAAGTCCTCTAGAAACTTGTATGGGCAATACATTCAAGATTAACAAAAAAAGTGAACTATAAGCTTTTCTGAAACCATATAGTTCTTTGCTCACATGTTTAATTTCTTCACCAGTGCTAAAAGGAGCTAATGAGAAAGCAGCAAAAAGCATTTCTGAATACTTAGCTCATGGCCAGGCCGAACAGAGAATCTGAAGAGGTCAGAGTAATATTAAATATTCTAATTTAAAATGTCAAACATGTATTTTTTTTTCTCCTACTGAGCTGTAATTAGACACAGCTCAAAAATGGCTTCACAGCTGACTCAAGGATACAGGAAGGATCAAAACTGGAATGTCTCTTCAGCAGCATGGAGAAATCTACCATCTGTATCTCAGACACTATGTTTAAGAGGTGCTGCAGCAGAAAAAATACATTCTTGTCTCTTAACTTAAAATGCTAATAGTGTAATTGCAGCCATGTACCTGATAGCCAGGCAGCTGGCTACTACATAATATAATAGGACAAGATACATGTCCTGGAAAACTGAAAACATATAGTCAGTAAGATTAAATAGGTTACTTTTACTCACTTTGATTCCAAAAGCTGAAGAATATCTGGCATATTAAGAAGACCTTCAGTTGTCAGAAATACATATGGAATCTGCACCTCCAGAAGAAAGGAACTACAGCGATTCCCTGAAACATTTTTTGTATGTAAGATGATAGTTTCATAACAACAACAGAAAAATATTTAGGTATTTCACTAGCTGTATCTTTTAAAAATGTAGCTTTTATTTGTATCCATTAAAATGCTTCCTTTATATGCTCCCCCTGCCTCCAAATGAAACTTCTGAATTGCTCCGAAGTTAAGCTTCAATTTATATTCATTTACATCAACAGCAACATCCCCTTAGGATGAGGAAGGGCGGATACAGTTTGTAATAACTGTAAACAACCTGCATACTTGGCATAAGTCTTCTATCAACCAACATTTACTACTACATCCTGGTCAAAGCTCACACCCTAGGAAAAACACCTTCCTGTATTGCTGATTGATCGATAAAACAGCTTTGCTTAGTTTTAGCTTTCACATTCCTAATTCTATTCCACAAGCACATGGTTGTAGCATTCCAGGGAACAGAAAATGCTTTCCTTTCATATGCCAGCCCAGTTGCTTTATTACAATTCTGCAAAGCACTTACCCATCCATATTGTTTCAGGAAGGGTGGTTTTAAAAGTCATGTAAGTAACATTCATATTTTTGCACAGATTTTTCCAGCAAGAGTTTTCAGAACAATCATATTCCACTACTAACGAGAAGTGTGTCCAAGGAAAGTCAGCTCCAATTTGCTTATTATGCACAATAACACAGGAATATCTACAAAGGCTTAAAAAAAATAATCAAAATATTACTAAAATTAAGTTCAGGTAGAATTACTCTCAGAATAAAATAAACACATTTTTACTTTTAAGAAATACAACTGATGAAAGTACATTTACAAAAAGTATTTACCCTTCCTGAATTAAAACCTGCAATTTCTTTAAAAATTAGTTTAAAAATTAAAAGCTGTACTTGCCCTCCCTACAATTATCTACCTGAAGTATTCGTATTTTCTTGCAATGTCATAATCTGTCATTATTTCTCTTGTGCCCTCCCCCACCTTTCCTACACATCTTCTTAAGTTTTTCTAGAACATGAAGAACAAAATAAAATGTTAAACCCAAGCAACTGCATGTTTTATTGAAGTTCCTCTGAGCCTCACAACTAAGCATTTTACTAGAGTGTTGCCTAAGTTCTTCCCTCCCAAAATAAAGCTGTAGATCTCTACTCTGAAATTGTTACTCCAGACTGGAAAGTCCCATGGAAATGAACAAAAGTAACTAAAGTTTCAGTGATGTTAATCCTGATTAAAGACTTTGTTCCCCAAAACGCAGGAATTTAACTTACTTGCTTACGATATCTTTGCAACTTAAAAAGGTTCCTTTTTTCTCAGAATTCAAATCTGTAGCTTTTAAACCTGCATAAAGAGAACTAGTCTTAATCAAACAAATGAGCATTCGCAGGTATGAATCAATGCACAGCAGCAAATGTGGGACAACACAGGATATTAAAATTCTATGTACTACATTTTCTGCCTTGATGAAGTCCTACACAATTTCAGTTGTATTGCACTGGTTGGTGTAATGATTTAGAAATTTCCTGTTTTGAACCCAAGCAAAAAGTAACGTAAATAAGTTTCATTTCTCACAAACTCACAATCAATTACCTCTTTACCTTAAAATGAAAAATTAAATGCTAGTGCAAAAGGAAGCATCTTTGCCTCTTTACATTTCTTTATACATTGTGTACACTTTTAAGTTTGACCGGAGGATGCTGCCAAAAAGGGATATCTGTATAACACAAATACGTTTCTTTAGTTAGTTGGATTAAACTGTGTTTGTAACCAAGTCTAAGATCATAAAGCAAATAAAACACTTTTCACTAAATATTATTAGTAAAAGCATTGTGAACATGCCTCCTCCCTTTCAAAACACTCTAGAGGACAGGCTTTCTTCCTTTTAAAAGCACAGGAAATTTAACCTTATTTTTAAAGGCAAAAGAACAATGCAATACATGACACTGTTGATAAGAAGCAAGCAGGAGTTAAAAAAATGGATTTAAACCAGAAATATGAAAGGAATTAGCGACTAGCTCTAAACTTAAGTAAAGACTCAAGTAACAATCTGCCTAAAACATGTTTGTTTCACCAGCTGAATCTGAGACGCTGAACAAGCTTGTAGAAAGTTAATCCTGGGTAAAATGATGAATTGATGACAGTGTTGGCTATATCAGTGAGGGACTGTGATAATCCCTCAATGAGAGACACTGAAAACAGTATTTTTTCCCCCTTGAGTTTAACAGATTGCTACAGCTATGCTTACATATTTAGCAAATTAGCCAAGAAGGTCAGCAACAGAGGCTAAGGGAAATCATGATCTGTACCAAACTACTCATTTACAGTTTTATGCTAGGGAGCTCAGTTAAGGCTTCTAAATTCGAATTGCTCCCAACAAGATTGCAAGGAAGGAAAGTTGCGACTACCAATCAGCTAAAACCAGTAAGACCACGGTATCAGATGCAATTATAACCAGCAATGGGCTGCCCACATCTCCTTTTGTGCTCTGTTAAATAAATCTTTGACTTGAGAGATGAACTATAACTCTCTTGCAACAGGAAAGATCATACCAGAACTCTTGACCAGGGAAAAATAAAATTATAAGAAGGAAAAAAAGCTGATGGAAGAATTAGGAAACACAAAACAGTAAGCAAAGCATACAGAAATGCTCCAGATGAGAGGAAAAGGGAGAAACACCTGCAAAAAGTATACAAACAGGAATGCTGCAAAGCAGACAGTAACAGCCACTTTTCTTTCAAAAATACACATAAAATTATGATTTACCTTCTATTTTATATAAAGCATGAATAAGGGCATCTTTTTCTCTCTCAGAGTCCATCCTTGTTATGATAAGTATCTGGAAGAAAACAAGTAAAAGGAACTCTAGTACTGTAAAAAAATTGTTCTTTCAGCCTCTAAACATCTTTCTTTCTCCTTTGCACAGAAAACACCAGGTTGATTAAGCAGGCAGCAAAAATAGAATGGTTTTCCAGAATCACAATCATAGCATGATAGAATCGCTCAAGTTGGAATGGACCTATAAGGACCCTAAAGTCCAACTCCCTGCTCCTCATAGGACTAACTCAAATTAAACCATAGGACTGAAAGCATTGTCCTGATACTCTCCTCAAACTCTGCCAGGCTTCATGTCGTGACCACTTCTCTGGGCAGTCTGTTCCACTGACTGACCATCCTCTCTGCGAAGATCCTTTTCCTAATGTCCCATCTGAACTTCCTCTGATGTAGCTTCATTCCATTTTCTCACATCCTATCGCTGGTCACCAGAGAGAGGAGATCAGCACCTCCACCTCCGCTGCTTCCTATGAGGAAGTTGTACACTGATGGGATCACCCCTCAGCCCTCTCTTATCCAAGATGAACAAAACTGCCCCTGGGTTGACATTAAGATGACAAAGGTGTCATATGTCTCCTAAAACAGCATAATCCTACCATGACAAAGCAAAATCTGTTACTCTTAAGAAGAAAATGATGCTGAAATCAGCTTAGAGGGTCTACTGAAGGACAGAGACCAAGACAATCAACACCATTTCATTTTGGTTGCTTCATTTGCATTTTAAATTCTAAAAGGGTGTACCATAAGCTACTATATTTTTCTTCTCAGGGAAATTTAATCAAAAGACATTCAGAGCTCTTAGTGCACAGAAACAAGAAGTCCAGGGAGTGAAGTACAGAAAGAAGTTTGAATAAATGAAAGTAACCTCGAAGATTTGTCTTTTTTGGCTGTGTGTTCAGCAGCAGAAATTCTATTCCAAACAGTCAGGGAACTTAAATAATGCATTTTGTCCCTTCTGTTTCATTATGTGACAAATATTCTGTAAATAAACAATAAATATTCTGCAAGGGAAAATGATGTTTTGCACTGCATGGTATCAGCCAAAATATTCACATATCATGAAAAAAAATCTTTGGATAACTTGAAACTCCTCTACAACTCTATCCTCCATGCCATAATAAACTATCACTTATGGATATGTACTTATTATATAATTATAATGCCAGGAGATTGGCCTGATACATGGGCTAAGCAGAGGTTGTTTATGCATAACAATAACCATATACTCCATGGTGTGTTCTCTGAGCCACACATGTACAATCCTGACTTTTCATCAAAAGACTGAGGTCTTCAAATAAAAGATTATAATAGAATTTTCAGTAACAGACGCGATATAGTACAATTACCAGGGAAACAAAACCACATACAACAAGACGAAAGCCCTGGCAATGTTAAAACTAATGTGCAGGTTATTTCAGGCACACAACAAGGGCAAACAGAAGCCTACCCTGCTCCTGATACAGGTCTTTGTGTTACCCATATTTAACAGGTACTGCGAGCTGGAAAGCTAGTTATAAGACTTTCTTCCATAAATCAACCCTTGTTGAAGGACAGCTTTATAATTATTTACATAGTTTGGAGCAGCTTTTTTTGCTTAGAGAAACTGTTTACATTGTTAACCTTAACACTGTGTTTTTCTCCATAACTTTGCATCCAATTTAACATTTGACACTGAAGTTCTGTTATTTTGGGATTTGTTTCATGCTTTTTCTGGCTGCTGTACTGTACAATCTTCAACTGCCTCCAGATGTTATTCAAACAGGATTCTAGGATGTTTTTATAGATATCCTTTGCCTTGGACAAATAACCTGTTAATAAAGCAATAAATTAAGTAACTGCAGCGACAAAAGATAATTGCCAAAGTTTGTGTTTAATCTACATATAAATTTAAACTTTTGTGAAGATATCCTAAAAAAAAAAAACCACAACAAAAAAACCCCCAAAAAACCCAACAAAATAACTCCCCAAAACCAAAAAAAAAACCCCACAAAACCCCAGAACTTCATGGAAGAATACAATTACCGCTAATCAGGCACGTAAGTGGCCTATACAAAACTGCTCTGCTATACCTCCTGTAGTATCTGCTGTATGATCTTAGCCAGAATTATAGACATTGCATTCTATAGCTGCAGGCACCAGCAGCTTTTGCTTGTAATCAACAAAGGACCTGACATTTCTGCATGTTTCTCAGTTTCCACAGAGTCCAATGAAAATCTGTCATTCTGAGATACACAACAATCCATTCTCAATGTGGAAGTTCACATGAATGTTTCTTAGGCAAATCCACATAATACCATAAAGACTGGTATATTAGTCATGAACTGAGCATATACACTACCAAAGTGCAATCTGCAGCGAATTCATTTCTAATGATGGAACAGAAATAAGGAAGCAAAGGCAGTTGAATACTGTATTGAATCCACATGGGAGCTATCCACATGGGAGGTATGTAGGCAAGGAATCACAGCCTACAAACATGAATTATGGACTGCAGAATATACACAAAGCTTTCTTGGTGTCATTATTCATTACTAAAAACAAACCTAGTGCTGTGTCCAAGCCACATGTTAATAGAAGATCTCGACCTGTCACCAGCAGGTGCACCAGAGCAGCATGTCTGAACAGCATGATTTCCTTCTCATCTATTTCACCTTTACAAATAGAAAACACAGGTGTGGTCTATATAAAATTTCACAAATCATACTACACATATGTGACAAATTCAAAAGATCCTGGTATCTCAGGATTTTCATTTAACACATGTAAGTAGACATAATTTTGAAAGTTTGGATCTGGTGGATCTGATCAAATAATTACTGAACAAGATGCATTAAACAAGAAAAATATTAGCAACTTCTGATTATTGGGATCAACATAGCTTTTAATTCAGAAAGTCAAGTGAAGCACCAAGGAAGGAAAGAAATCAAACTATGAATACTGCATAAAAAAGAATTAGCTGGAAACAGGATGGAAGACAAAGATCCTGCCATTATTCTGTATCAAAAGACAGAAAGTGACTGCTCATCTCTGGTAGCGAAGGTGCTGAAACTGAAGGACTATGTCCAGTTCTTGACACCACTCACCATAAAAACTCAGTGAGGAATACATATCATTTAGAAACAAAATGAGAGAGTAAGCAATTGCATTTTATGATGAAATAATAGAGCATTTGGTGATATTTGGCGCAGAAAGAAAAAACAGCAGGGGAATAATAATAATCTAACAGATCAATATCTTTATAATAAGTGATTGCTTTTTAGGTTCACTGAGGGATTAAAAAGAAAGTGCACCAGCATACTCTGGAGTCAAGTAGAATAAGACTGGATATTATCAAACAATTTAAAACCAGGAAGGCAATGAAGAGTGAAGTAAGTACCCAGGGAGGTTTTGGAATCTCCTATACAGTTACAGAAATATTAATTAGGAATAGATTAGATCTTTTAGAGTCTTCCGCATTCAAGTCTTGCTGGACCTTCCAGGAAGAAAATTCTTACCTCCTGCTTTAGCTGCAAACAAAATGCAAGACCTCCCTTGTACTTTTCTGTCACTTCAGAAGACTACAGTAGCTAAACCAACCTGCCTTTTTTTTGAATTTTAAATCAACAACGAAGATTTTTTACTGCCTTCCTTGAGCTGTAATTCAAAGACCCATATATTTCATTGGTGAATTTTGTGTTCAGCAATAGTTATTTTTGGAAGGGATGTGTAAATTTCATCAGTTCCTCAGAAAACACCCTTAAAAGGAAGGTCCAATAAATAACTATTTGTCTCATCAGTATTTCATCCACTAAATATTTTCATTGACTTCACTGCTGTAATTTTAGCAACCTAATTTTAGCACAGCTAATCTACAAGCAAAGAAGGCCCTGAAGTTTTAACAAGCATGGCACTCGGCCCAGCTCCTATTTTAGGCTTCATTTACAGCACATTAACTGCATTTGAAAGGATATCAGTTTTCTTAAATTAATGTTGAATTAAAATGAGACTCTTAGATATTTTTTCCTTGATTCTGATAAGCGGTAGTAGTTCTCTGTATAATTTTCCCAGTAATGTTCTCATTTCTGTGATTCACCAATACAGATATAGTTACTGAGTTTCTCTCTTATGTTTGTGAAGATGGTGTTAGCTGTTTCTTGTAAGCTCCCTGAAATTAAGAGTACCCTGCTGCTCACAATTTTAATATGGTAACTCTACAAGACACAGGCTGTCATTATGCAGCACTGTTTGCTTTTTCTCTCATTTGTAATTTCATTATCATTAGTTTTATTTTAAGAAGAATACATTCAGTGTATTTCAAAAGAAAGCAATAAAGTTGAGATAGCTAATGTTTAATCACATAACTTGTGATATAATGTAAAACTTGTCAGGTAGTAGACAGCCTTCTATATTATCCCTAAACTAATTTCTCAACTGTGAGCAGTACAACTCAAAAAACAATCCAGAATACCCAACAGCTTTCTAAATCTTCCAGAAACTCAGCCTTGTATTCTGCTATGAGGCTTTCCTGACCCTCTCTTTATCTACAGCCAAAAATCTTTGCAAGGGGTCACTGATCTTTCTGGCTTTTTTTTTCATTTTTCTGGTTTTATAGGGTTTTTCACATGCCATGTAGAAAAGAAATGAACTCAGAAAGAAACCAAATTCACATGGATTTTTTTTTCTCCTCATTTCTAAAGTGATCGTGTCATTTTGCATCACACAGCTGTGATAAACAACAGCTACTAGAAGCAATGAAATAACAAACCACATAGACAGATTTACTTTCAAAATCTAGCATGAAAAAATAATTAAACATTGTTTAATACCGGAGAAATACTTCTAATGCATAGCTAAGATATTTAAAAATCAAATTCATTTAGAATACTTTTAGTGTTACAATTTTGAGTTTAGTCAATGTAATGCTGAAGAACTACGACATAAAAGTTGAAATAAATTAACTCTACAAGATAACCTGCTGAAAGTTTTATCATTATCAAATACCTTGAACCTTGTGTCACCAATTAAACCTGTATTAGTATTAAAGAAGAAAAAACCTATTATTATTTTCATAAAGACATACCTTCTTTAAAATGGTCACATATTACTTTCTCTTGCTGTTTTAAGAAAAACCTTGTATGATCAAATTTAATACTGTCAAATCTCCAATTTACAGAAGCAAGCACACATCTATGTGTCAGATCTTCTAGAATAGGAGCGGCTGCTTCTTCCAAAAGGCAGTATGCCTGGCATTGGCTTTCTGTATCACACAATAAACAAAACATAATAATAAAGTTTGGTTTAATACACTATTCCTGGGCAAGAACAGTTAAAAGATAAAGCAAAACAAGAACAACACTGACTTCTTCATGAAAGCTTGAACATCAATAGAAAAAAGAGTTGCTAGCCAGGGAGCCTCCTGGGTGGTGGAATTACGCTGATCATCACAGGAGGCAGCCATGTTATTCTATACATTTCATAAAGTGACCAAACTCCATGATGAAAAGTTAGGATTTTCTATTCCTGTGGCTCCCACTAAGACTGTACTATTATTCCATTGTTCTACAGCTTCATCTACTTTGTAGGCTAAACTTAGACTTAGTCCCTTTATATCCACTTATTACTATAAATTCAACTTAAACAGTCCATACCCTTCCCTGGTATTTAACTTCAAATGTCTTTGTCTAGAAAGGCCAAACAAGCTAATCTGTTAGTCTGTTCGTACTTTCACACTAACAGTTCTTAATAGCTTCTGGGTGGCTTTTTAAAAATTCCTCCCAAATTACAACTGAGTTTCTTGCTATTGGCATCCATGACAGAGATGTCACTTGCTGAATGAGCTGAACAGAATGCCCTTTTCCTCAGGCAGGAAGGTGAAATTCTTCTATCCCGTTTTTAAAATTACAGTGGAGTTGATCATATCAACAAGATCAGAACTCTGTGACTCTTCATTTTAAAAAACTTACTATCCTCTTTCAAAAATATTTTCGACTGATCTATACAAATTATTTTATTTGACTAGCAGCTGAGTTAACTTCACTTGGTTTGGCACTATTTCATAAGAGCAATTGATAACTGAGTATTTTAAGCATTTTTTAATAAAAGGTACATTGTTATGTCCAGTTTTTCAGTCCTTATGGAAACAGGTCAGATGCTACAGTATTTTGGATGCCCATTGTACAGTACCATTTGGGCATTCCTGTATTAATGTATCATTTTGGTTTTGAAGTGTATTTCTAATCATGCAGCTTCAATGTTCCACTGTTAAGTGAAATGCTTTTGTGAATCCTTCTAAGCTCTGCTTTGGCTATAGCTTGTTTTTGATAAAGATTCCTTTCCTTCATGTGCAAGTCCATCATGGTGAAACACACTACCTCAAGTACAGTAACAGGGCATTCAGTCCCAATAAATATAACTTTTGTAAAATGCTGATTTTATTTTGACTGTGGAAAAGCTTTGATTTTTTTCCCAGTTGCATTAAAGGAAACTTGCTTCAAAATATATTGAAGAAAAAAAATAATAAAAAAAAGCTTATAGCTGTTATGTGATACCCATCTCAGATTAGACCAGATGAAAATACTGCTCCACTCTTTCACTGTTTCTGTGAAAGAGACAATCATTAAACTCACAGAGTGAATGCATTTCCATTGAAAAGCAAACTAATCTGTGCTAGGCCTTTCTAGCACTGGGCATTCTTGCAACTGGGGTTGTAAAATAGCTTGCGTAAATATATTCCAGGTTGTTCTCCATCATTTCTACTGCATGACAAAATTGTCTGTGCATGTTCTTTGATATAATGCCTTGAAAAGTACAACAGCAAGAGTTCACAGGGTAGGGCTCAGTTGTGTATGAGATAAATCCACAGCGGATTACTACAGTGTTACAGACATTTCCTACCAAAATGACCACCAATCCCTTCTGTTTCCAATTCTCTCATTTACTCTGTCAGAGAAAAAAATGCAGAATAGTAATTTGAGGCTATTGATTGGCACAAAGAGATTTCATGACTGCTGGTTTAGATCACACATAACTCAAAGTCTGTACTATTTAGTTTACATGCAATTTGATTTAGTCTTAAGACATAAATTCATAGCTTTTTCTCACACCTGTGTCAAAACAAATACCTATTTAGAATATTTTCAGTCACAAGGAGCCAAATAATTTCCATATTTGTCTGAGTAGTACTATTTAATACAAAATTTTATTGCAAAGCTATATAAAATAAAGCATATCCAAAAATAGTATACCTGATGCTTGAATACTGACTGTGATACTGTCCTCATTCTCTTGTAGTTTTTCTTCTGTTCTTACAGTCTCACAAACAGAACTGTCCTCTTTGTGAACATGTGTATGCTGTTTTTCAGGCTGTAGCACTAAATGGTTAAACCATAACTGAATCTTTATACGCAAATATCACAAAACCAGATCAATAAGAAAGCTGTTCTATAAACTACTTTACATGCAAAAATATTTTCAAGTTAAGTAAGCTTCTATGACACATACATTTTCTATTCACAAACTTCTTTACTGCGTTCATGGGCTCATATAGTATGTAAAAACCATTGAGACACATTGAGAGACGAGGTCTCCACAGCCCCACAAGTCAGTGTTATTAGCTTCCTCTTCCTTAGGGCAGGAACAAAGGGCTGGGTAAAATAAGGAGCTGGTACTATAGCTCTGTAATATAGGCCCATAGGAAAGCTCATCTGCCCTTATACATAGAAAAAACATATATGAGAGGAAGGATGCTGCTGACTATCAGGAGATCAAACTATGAAAAGTATCTCTGCGAGTATGATTAGAAAAGGTTAGCTACTCTAAGTGACCAAAAGAACATTGAAGCTGCAAACACTTATTGAAAAGAACTTTTTCTCTTGTCATATAGCTATCCCTTCATAACTTGTTAGTATTTCCTTCCCTCTTCCTTAAAAATAGTGATGCATGAGCTACAGCTGCTGACAACAGAGCTTCCTTTGGCAGCTCTAGCTTTTTGTATTTGAGAGGGTTTCTGGCTAAATAGGTGTCTCCTAAATATCACTGATTTTTTCTAGTTAAGAATGTCAGTTTCATCAAAAACCAAACTGATCACATACAGAACGCAGAATTCTTTTCCTAGTTGTTAAAAAAACCTTCTTGAGTTTGAAAAGCTATACAGGGTTCAAAACTGTAACAATGAACTGTTTCTACTACTTCCTTCTGGTGTATTTTCTAAGCTAAATACTACACACAATGACGTCTTTAAAAAATGAGTAAAACAACAAAAACAATAGAAAAAAAGACTCAAAAGCAGTGCTGGCATTTCTTGTTTTCAGTCAAACTCAGAATCACCTTAACAAAAAATGCAGTTGCTACAAAAGTATACAATTATTTACATAATTTCTACATTAATGTAGTAAGAACTATATATTTTAATAGGCTCTCTGTTAAAATCAGACATTACCACACATACCTCATCTGCAATACTATGGTCTACGTGTAAACATACTCTAAACTGCATTTAACCTAATTAAATCTCCACAAGCCTATTAGCAAATGCAACATGTCTCGTCCTTCAAAGCGCTCGGATTTCTCGCCAGGAGATACAGTTCCAGTCTGAGCTCACTAGATGGCAGCATAAAACACCAGTTCAAGTACCTCGCCGTCCTCCATTTAAAACTGCGATTGCTATTTCTGGGGCCATGGTAGTTTTACGCGTGTCTACTGGCACCAGTAACAGACGACGTTTACCAAGAAATAATTTCCTCCACAAAGTCACATAAGCTTACCATTAAAGAAATTGCAAGCTTAAATAAATAAATTACCCCAATTCTCCGATACAAGGTTTTTATGTAACAACTGTAATTTTTTTTTTTTTTGATGCTGGGATATGTAGCTGAAACACATACAAAATTTGTTGTCAAAATACTGCCATGCAAGTCTAAAAATTGAAAAATATTTTTTAATACAACTTTATTCTAAAAAGTGAATCTGAAAACACATCACCGTCTCCTGATATTTTGTGTTACAAATATTTTTTAAAACAAATAAGGGATTTCTTCTACTCTTTTTCTCCCCTTTGCTCTTGCATTTCTGCAGGGCTCAATGCATAGCCTGAGATTCTTCCATGAGCACTGTCATCAACAAGAACATGGCTACCAGAATTTTCTGTTTTCTCTAAGACCTGTTATGCCTCATTGTTTCATGGGGTTTGCACCAAGGTAACCGCCTCAGATGCCTCCTTCCAGAGAATTTTAACTCTTTTTCATCATCTGGGTTATGTCTGTCCCACAAAAGTAAGGGTATTGATAATTACTATTTGATAACTACAATCAATTTGACAACTACAGTTGATATAATAGTAGTTCTCTAAAGAGCCCAGGAGCAGTTCAAAACTCACAGACAGAAGAAATCTTCTGGAGTAAGTACCATTCAGTTATTTTGTCAGATTAGGAATAAACTCATACGCCTATTTTATTAAAACCCACTTCTACCACCATAAAAGACTCTAAACCTCAAAATAAATCACCCCCCTCGATCAAAATAAACAAACAAAATCCCCTAAGTTACCTGAAGGAAAAAGCCAAAAGGTAAGATCCTTAGCTGAAAATTCACATACATTAAAGATCATCAAAATATTACCATTAACTTCATTAACTTTTTCCCTCCATAAATCTACTAGCATAAATTAGCATCTATTATAACTGGTATAAGACAGCACAATTAAATGTGGAAAATGGAAGAATAAACTGGTTCACATACCTTTTTCAGGACTATCTACATCATTTTTTCCTTCTCTTCGAGTGAGCGCATGTTTAGATCTCAGCATGATAAAGTTGCTCAGATCAGAATCATTGTCCCATTTTGTAACAAGTGCAAATGATGCAGGCTTTTTACTACTGGATGAGTTGTCTTCTTCAGAAGACACATCTTTACTGCTGACAGACTCAGATGATTTGGGGGTTTTCTTTTCTTGGTTTACGCAATAAATTTCCTCTTCTACCTTATTCTTTTTTATGTTTCTTCCACTAAGCTCTTCCACAGATGTATTCATACTGGGAATTTTGGCAGGTGATGCAGCACCCATATGTACAGCAAAGTGCTGCTTTTGAGTCTGTGTTGATATGCAAAGATTAACAGCTTTGTCTGACTGATGTTTTTCAGCAGAAAGGAGCTCCTGGTTTGTCATGGAATTCATTTCTTCAAGCCATCCTAAAAAAAAAATAAAAAAATTAAATATCTTTGATACAGCATAATTTACTTTTTTCCCTTTTCTTGGTTCAATTTAAATAATTTTGATATTTACAGAGAAGGCATTTTAAAATTTATTCTTTCTGCCTTCCCAGACCATTAAAATCCTCTTCTTGAAAATTTTTACAGATTAGCCCGAAGTAAAAATGTACAGCGTTGAAAAACAGGCGGCCAGGCTACTGTTTGGAGAAGTTTTCACCATCTGCATGGTGGCTCTGATGTTAGTTTTCTAGGAACTGCGATGAAACACATTTCATTAGGAAGAAATTTTAAAAACTTCACAGGGTTGGGGGTTGTTTGTTTTGGTTTTGTTTTTTGTTAGGGGATTTTATTTATTTATTTATTTTTAGTAGGAGCAAAAAACAAGGAATGCAATTAGCTCTTTCTAAAGAAGTGTTTCACTAGAACAGCAATTTTTTTTGCATTGCTGCTGCACATCCGTGTATCTAAGTGCTCAGCTTCATGCATGTTCATAGCCACACAGTAGCTAAACACTTTCCAGTATGTCAAAAGCAGCCAAGTGGAAACATTCTTCATGAGCGGTGCCTATTTGTTTCAAATATATCACGTTACTGTCAAGCTCTGGAGTTCTGCAACCACAACCAGTGCCTTTCAGTCAGACCATAGCTATACAATAAAATCTAAATAGCTTTTTGCATTTTCTGTTAAAGTTTGGTTGTAGGTGTGAATAATGGTCCATGTGAAATTCTTCAGATTATAAGTGGTTTACATTTGAAACCATAGCCAGCATAAAACCCTCCTCTGAATAGCACCACAAAATACTACTACTCACTGTAACACGGCCACCCTACTGACTTTCTGCAGATAGGATTATATGAATATCTGATTTATTAAAATATTCCAGTGCAAAATTACTATTTGTTAAGACATTCTCCTGTCTGAAATTATTTTATTAAAAAATAGTATGGCTCGTGGAGGCTACTTCTCACCTCCATGTAAATAGAAAACGTAACTTAATGTAGTTAAATGCTGTTCCTACAATTTGTTCTACATTTGTGAAAGTATAGTACTGTTGCTACTCTGTATTGCTATAACAAGTTTTGCTCTTGAGAATAAGCAATCTTCCATTTCCTTCCCTCCTGGAGGTATCTCACAGTCACTGTGTCATTCTCTGTTAAAGTACCAATCTTTGCCTTTTTACCACTTTTGTAAAAAGAAGATACTTACTTTCTATCTGATATGATGTAAATTGTGTGAATGTTTCTACTTTTGTAGGAAACAAACTATTTGCATTACTGGCATTCACAGTTAATTTTTCCAAAGTTTCTGTGGAGACTGGATTCAAACCCAGATGAAGCCACCAGCCCTCCTCTAGTGAGCTAAGCACGGGTCCTTCTACCTCAACTGGCAGTGTTTCTTTCAGTTCTGTAACTGAATAATGCTGACATGCAAGTTTATCAGCCTGATGTTCTACAAAAAAAACCAGAAATCAGCATATGAGATTAATAATCTAGAAACATGAAAACAGAATGTTATTTTGGAAATGAAAGTTCCCAAGTACTGATGACCTACTACTGTTTATACTTCCATTTGTAACTCAATGCCCATTAAAAGACTTGAGAGCAAAGCAGTTAGTGTTATTAGAGCAAGTGTGCTTTTAACTTACTGAGTGTACAAGTAAGGGGGGGGTATTTTTTTTTCAGATCTACTAATACGTAGCTGCATTACTAAAGGTACAAATAATCTTGTTTATTAATCTGTGGGTTTACTTGTCAAGCTTACAAGGGCTTAACATAATCTTTACCCCCCAAAACAGTAACTCAAACAGTAGTAAGCTTACCATACAATGTTTCCAATTATAAATGAAAGTACAAATGAATGGGACAACGTTATAATTCAATATATGTAACTTAATCCTGAGACTCGTAAAATGAAGACAAATAAAATTAAGTGAAAAAACAGTGATAATGCATACTCTGGTGCTGTAAGAAACAACCTGCAGCTTATTTTGGTGTTGTATATTTTGCTTCCAAACATAAATTCTGCTTTTGTCAGGTTATAATATTATTTTCCATTTACAGTACTTTTCTATTGATTGACATATATCTTGAAACATTATTAAAGGAAAAATAGCAAAAAACAGTTCAACAGATTACTAAATTTCAGTTACCACAGATGCTGAATATTATTACCAGTAGTAAGCTGACCACTTACTACAGATATTGAATATTATTACTAGTAGTAAGCTGACCACTTACTACAGATATTGAATATTATTACTAGTAGTAAGCTGAACATTTTGATAATGAAATGAAACTCTTACTTCATTCAGATTACCTCCACAGAAGGATACATGACATACCAACTTCTATGTTGCCATACTGTTAATTTTTTATATGTACTAAAAGAATCATATAATAAAACATCAGAGGGTTACATTAATTGGATAAACTTCAATGTTTCAAAAGATACACTCTGTAATATAACATTATATTGTTTGTTATATTTTCTCCATGTACACAGAACTCTTCAACATCAATCAGAAATTGATCATCAAAAAATAGAAAACAGAAATCCTTACCGACAAGCAAAAGAGAGCTCATATTGTCCCGATACTTCTCTGATTGCCATACCAAAGATTTTAGATATTCCCTAGAGGGCTCTGTAATCAAAATACTATAAAGAACATAAAACAAGACTTGGAGGTATGAAGTTTAACATCATTATCTGTTGAATTTTGGTTCATATAAAACTACCCTTTAAGGATCTACTTTCTCTCCGAATTTTCAGTTCGCTCATTCATTCAAATTTTTTTCTGATCCATACAGAGGGTTACTTCATGCAACACCACAGTGAACAGGAAGGAGTGACATGAGCCATCAAGGGTGGTTCATGAAGTAAAACAGCACTGAATGAGAACTCTGCCTAGACTGTGGTTCCCAGCTCAAAAGGTTATTTAAATTCTTTGTGCATGTGTAAGAAAGAAAGCAAGGCAAAAAATGTTAGCCCTAAAAACAAAAGGAAAAGGAAAAGATGAAGCAATCCTGATCCTATGTCAGCATGAAAAGGCTTCAATTGCATTGCTGGGAGATATCCCAAAACCACAGACAATACTTTCTTCCTGTATCTTTTCTGGAGATTTTGTAGGTGATACTTGCTCAACATACATGTTTGCCGTATGTATAAATATATGCATATACATACATATAGACATACATACATACATACTTTTTATATACATAAGTGTCTATTGTTGCCTACTCCAAAAAAGAGAATGGATTTTCAGGTTAAGTCTCCCAGGAGAAAGAGGTCTACAGTAGTGACGGTCATTTCCCTTTTCAAGCTCCCCTGAAAAGCCACAAGTATGGACCATACACTCTGCTCGCTCTTTTTGCAGAACACAAAATAGATGCAGCTGTTGTAAAGCACGTAACTATTAATTTACAAATAGACTAAACTTATTTTTGCACTAATTTTGAGGACTTATGATTGCAGGATTTATGACTATTATGACTTTTTATTTATATGATTATTTAAGACTAAATAGGATTTATTACTACTGAGTTTTCACTACCTGTTACCAGAAGAAGGAATAGGTTCTTCTTGAAGTCCTGTGGCCAGAAAATTAACCCATGATCTTTGTTGTCTGCATGGAGGACTTAAAGGTACTTCCATTTCATCTTTCAGATACGGAACATATTTAGCTAGAAATTGCACAAAGCACCACAAAAAAAATTTTACACTAGTGAAGTTTTGGATTAAAATACAAAATACTTTCATGGGATAATTCACTATTTAAGCTACAAAACCTGAATACTTCACATTTAATTTCCAAACAGTTTAGGAATAATAATGCGTAGATCATATTGCTTTACTCATTCAGTAATGTATTTCTGGATACAAACTCTTCCCATGCACAATAATTTTTATTATTAAATCATCAGGTACTATGCCTGAGGTCTCTTCAAGTGTCAGCCTTCTTAGATAGATCTCAATAAATTAAGATAATTAGATGGGAGACAGACTTAAGACAATATTGTGGTGGCTGTAACATTCAGATGAATGGACTCAGGGCCTTCAGAAACATAGAGTCAGGATTTTAAAGACAAAACTATTCTTTCAATCAGAACTAGTAGTCATTGTAATTCCAGGGGTGACTACTGAAATTAATTGCAACACTGTTTTTTTAAAAGCAGTATACAAACGTGGCATGCTAAGAAGTCCCCTGCAAGTCACTTGTCACATCCCTTTTATTAGCCAATCATATTAAATGCAGATATTGTAATGGATTATTGCTTTTTATTCAAGGAATTTGCAACTTCATTCATTTTGGTGCCATTACATAAAAATTGGTGGTTTCCTCAATTACCCTGGCACTCATCTCTCTGTCATTCTTCTAATAATATTTCTCATTCAGCTTGACCAGAAAACAGAGGTAATAAAAAACATAGTTCCCCCATGTTCTGTGAAAATTAACAGCCAGAAGAATTGTAAGTAAATAAGTGCCTTCATAAGGAAAAACATTTGTAATAAATTTCCTATTCATTCCAACAGGCAGTAAGCAGCTGCAATCATCAGACACATATTGTCTGGCCAACTGGCATGCAGCAGACTATGAATCAGCCACCTGCCCAGGTGCCTGCAGCTGTTCCTTCTCCAGCCTAACAAGCAAGCTTGTAGAGCAGGAAGGGGAGGAAGGATAAAGACTGTGTTAGAATTCTGTCAGAGAAGGTACAGTAAACACTGGGTAGCAAAAAAAAACCAAACCAACAAACAAAAACCCCCCCTCAAAATAAAAAGAGAGAGATAAGAAATAAAAGTGGTTACAAAAGAAATGAATAGACTTCCAATCAGTATTTCCTATTTACTCAGACCAAAAAGATTTCTCCTGCAAAATTCAGCTTATAAACTGCTTTTTTTTTTTTTTTCTGCAGTGAAAAATAAATTTAGCACTTTTATTTGAACAGGTTAGAAGCTGATCTCAGGATAGCAAAAATTCCTGCCATTTCTAAATGGAAAATTATTTCTCTTTGAGCAAAATTGTTCATATTTGGTTTTGTCTGGTTATTTTTGCCTTCGAGGTTGGAACATTCTGACCAGCTACATCAGTTAAACTGTGCCTATCCTAAGGGTGCCATTCCGCTTCTCAGGGCATTAATGACTGAGTGAATTCTCCTGTCCCTCAACCTTTTTATCAATAGACACCACAGGTAGCAGGAGAGGAGAGCAAATAATGAAATACTTACAGAAAATGCAATAATTTTATCATTGTTTCTTCCCTGATTGCAAGCAAATATATTTCACTTCTGGTAACTTATAAACAGCAAAATCTATTATAAGGAGGAGACTGTATGGTATCTCTGCTGAAATTTTACATCCAATTACAAATTACTATTGTAGATTAGCAAACGGTGTCCGATTCAAAGGCAGGACTAAGCCAGCAAACTGACAATAAAGATTAATGCCATCACCTTCTTTTAAAAACAATTCAAGATTGTTTGACTACTTATCTAATCCAGAAGACAATCTGGACAGTATCTTGGCTAAAATCATAGTCAGTTTGCTATTATGGTATGCAGGAGGAGTGTCCCAAACTGCTAAGACGTACTTAACCTCCTCCTGCTTATCATAAACCTTAGAAGTAAAGAGCTGTCAGACAGCTCACTAGATTCAAACTACAGTAAATCCTACTAGGCAATAATTTCCAGATGTAAACTAAATCTAACTTTGTTTTGGTGGGACAACATATGCTAGGTTCGCCTCGAGCTTCTGTATCAGACTGCTTTGAGCTGATACGATTACTTCTACAAAAAGCCCACTACAACAGTATATCAGGAGCATGATGTTATTAGTCTGAAGAGGACAGCCATCAGTTCAATTTAAATCATACTGAAACTAAGACAAGAAAAGACATCTTGATTTGGAGAAAACTCAAAATTCCTCAAGAATTTTAGTAACTGCTGAATGGAAAACTATCAAGTGAAATACACTGGAGAATAATACTGCTACTACTCAGTGCAATTATGGATATACTTTTCCCAAGACAGGATATACAATAGGATGAGAGGTACACGTTCATTCAAGTATTGTCACTCTGCCCAGATCACACCCATCTGTAAATGTCACACTTTGCACAGACTTTTCTGCATGAAATCAGAGGCGAAAAATACAACTAGCTTGGCCATTTTTCTACCTCTCTTAGCCAGCCAACATTAAGCTCTGAGAGCAGTAGGGCTGGCAAGAATATTAATTATTTTGAGAGGTTACACCTTGAACCTGAAGAAACTTTAACTCAGGTTGAAATACCAAACCTGTTTGGCATTGGTATGTATTGTAACCAGCATCCCTGAGTTTTCAAGCTATTAAAGGTGGGTACATATAAAGGATTTCCTAACATCAGTGTAGGAGAAGCCAGGGTTCAATGCACACATTAGCAAACATTCAACACTTCCAGTTTATTTCTGTGGAAAACAGCCCTGGTGACTGGTGACTGCGTTTCTTGATCCCACTGCATTACTGAACCATTTGCAAACCAAAATGAATACAGCCAAGTTTTGAACCTCTACAAGTTATAAACTCGGTACTTTTGCTTGGATTGCCCTTCATCACCCTCTTTTGAAAGCATTTACGTAAGGCTTTAATAAACTTTAAACCGCACTCTTCAACTCCGTAACTTTAATCAATCTGCTTTAACTTGCCTCTGCTCTCTCTGGGTAAATTCTTAAGATAAAATAATCTAAAAAGCTGATCAAGTGCAGAAGATATATATACCAATTGCAGCCAAAAGCAACATGAAGGAACTGTAAAGCTGGTTGTGTTTAGCTTTTAAAACTCTTGAAAGCCAGTATGGCACTTCTACCTGCTCATAGTACAATTACAAAACAGTAGATTATACAAAGCAAACATTCTTATCTTACATTTCTATGCTGCATATACTTCCAAGAACAGACTATGGGGACAACCACTTGGAGAATTTATTTTAAATATCACACCTTGATTTAAGTAAATCTTCCTACCTGACTCACAGAATTTCAACATACTTCTGCTGTTACTGGAGCAAACCTCTTGTAGCATGGGACAGTACTCTGAAATTTCTATTCTGTATGCAATTTCTGCTCTGAGATCTGAAAACAGGTATTAAAAGGTGCCATAAATGAACCATTTATTGCTTTTTCCTGTCAAAGTATTTTTTCCTTTCAATCTTTTAATTAAGTCTCCATAATATATTATTATGAAGAATTACAGATATGCTTAGTAACCCTAAATATCATAGGTGATCAGAGCAGTGGTCAGTCTTGCCTCTTAAAGGTGCAGAAAAAACCCCTACAATATAGTACAGTCACTATTTGAAGTATTAAAAGTTCTTATGACTACAGTAATGGGATTTCTGGAACAAGTAGGCAGCCTAAATGTAGTTTACCAGGAGTCTGTGTATGCAGATTCTCTTGATACTAAAAAAGACTAAAATGGAACAGAAAAGAGTAATAGTTTGATGTCTGTGTACAAAATCCTCAAACCTCTGCAGTGATGGCTGGGTCATTCAGCTTGGAACGTGGCATGTGTGTACTAAATGTATCAGAGGAATGCACATGAAATTGCTGTGGTCAAATAATACACTTTTTACAGTTTTGTGTCTATCTTCAGTAACAGACTGGATTACTCCAGACTGCTGCCCTATCAGAAACAGAATTCAGCATACACTCTCCATGCTGAGAAGCATGAATCATGCTTCCCTGATCTGCTTCAGGCCCACCAAAGAAGTGGTTTTCCTCACTTGCCAAAACCAATGCAAACTGGCCTGTTTCAATAAAAATTAAAAAAATCTCGGGCTTTTTTTTTTTTTAACTACACAAAATCTCTCATAGATGTCAATCCAATAGCCAATAATTGTCATTAAAGTTGTAATTATCTGTAGTATATAAGCATTTCATAACATTTCTTAAATCCTTTAAAGAAATTACTACTGTCATTTAGAATATTCCTGTTACCCATGGAAATATTTAACCCTTTTTTTCCAGAAATCTTCTTTTGTGTTTGCAATTACAATGTAATACAAGCAATTTTTACAGTATGACTATACTGCATATAATCCTTTTAAGGATGTCTCTGAAAGTAAATTTAATTACAGATAAGAAAACAAAACACTAATTATATTCATGGTACACTAGATATCATGAATCATGGCTAGTGTCACATTTGTTTCCAAGATTACAACACAACTATGGATTGAATAAAATGACAAATAGTTTATTTCCCCTTGGCTACTTGAGGAGACATTTCCAATTCTCAGAAATTTGGGTATAGCACAATTCATAGTCTTACACAGAGAAATTCTGATTTCATGGTTTGTGACATAATTCCTAAGTGAACTGAATATGAAAGAGCTACACTGTGTTAAATGTGTGCAAATGAAATGAAAATCAGGTTGAGCACCACCTTCTTTGATCACCTCTTTGCACATATCTTCATCAGCCATAGTTTCTGGAGCTAAATTTAACAACTCCTTCAGTTCCAAGTATGATGGAATATTAACAGAACCTGATCTGTCATTGCTGGGTGTGCAGAATTCTAACCCAACAGGCAACATGAAATACTGAAAAATATTAATTGCAACAGAATGGTAAATAAATTCTCTTTGATGTTACTATATATTCAAAGCTTTTTTAAAATTCTGAAATAACTTAATTCCAAACCGATCTAAGAGCTTTAAGAAAGAAGTCATATGACATTTACACAGCATACACAAAACTTCACTCAATATAGAAAAAAAAAATTGCGCTATAGTATTTCAAATTGAGTCAGTGGAGTCAGACTGGATACAAACTTAAAGCTCCCAATCAAGTAAAATCCTCATTTATTTAATTGAAGTTTTGGCTTTTTTTTTAGAATTTTGAGAAATTGGCCAAAACCAGATTTGATTTCTTTTTTTAAAAGAACCCATGCTGGACCCCCAAATACCAGAACCTGTCCTGGAACTCTCCCTTTGCCATGGATATACCATGGCTTCCCGCTCTGGTTCATTTTTATTCTTAGTGTAACAAGTACATTCATAAATCTGCTAACACATCAGGTCCCAGGAGAAACAGCTGATCAGAGTGGAGATTCCTGACAATAGCATCCAAGAATTAAAAAAACCCCACAAATAATACCAGTGTTTTCTAATCTTGGAAATATGAAGGCTACAAATATTTGGCAAGTATGGAAATAATTCAGAAAAATTACTTGCAAATGAATAAACACTTCTGCATAACAAAGTAATCAATAATATAACAGTAAGAAACAACATGATGATACCTCTTCATCTTTTACAGATATGGTACAGAAATTCTCTTTAATCCCCTGCAATTCTTTTTTACTCTCTTCCATTTCCGTTTCATTTTGGAAAGTCAAACATTCCCTTTAAAAGATCATAAAATAAAGCAAGTAACTCCTTTCTATCACTTCACATCTAGACTGAAAGTCTTAGCAGTAGCTTTGATGAACATATTTGTGGTAAAAGTTATTTTTCTCTACATCCACACTTCTCTAAGAAAGCAATTCCAAGGAATGCTGTACCAATCTGTGTAATTAACTGAAACTACTTTCCAAGAAATAGTACATTATATGCAGAATAGAATCACTTAATATTGGGACCTGCCTTAAAACATTAAAAAAGAGTTGAAACTGTTCATCATCTCAACAGGTAAGTCTCATCACATAAAAACACGGTCTGAATTGTCTTCTAATGGCAGGTTTTTCTGCTATATACAAAATGTCTGTCATCTGTTAACACTGACATAATTTATATTTTGTCACCTTTAAGTTCTGTGGAATGCTTCAGCACCAGAGAAGGCAGGATGTGCCCAATTTTAATCAAAAAGAAAACCAGAAGTACATACTCTGGTTTGACAAACTTTTAGAAGGCCAAAAAGGAAAACCCAGGAGTGAGGCTACTACTTGCCTTGTAAAGCAAGGATGAAAGCAGAACATGGGTAAGGATTTTTCAAGCAGAATGAAAATAGTTAATCAGGCTTTTCCCTCGTGACCATTACAGTCACTAAATGTATACTGACTTTTTAGGGGGATAGCTTCCTCTATTTTTCTGCACATTTTTAAAGTGTTCCAAAACGAATATCCAAAGCACATTTCATACTTGCAGAATGTAAAAATGACATAATTTCATTTAAAAAAAATTGTTTTCTTAAATAATGCATATAAATTTAATCCTACTCATTTCTGTAAGTAAGAAGAAAAGCTGAAGTCTTTATCCATTGAAAATACAAACTAGTTAAAAAGTTAACAAGCACAGAAGGTATTAAAATGTTCATGGCATTACACACAGACTATTATTTATGTTCAATGTTATACAGCGATTTGTTGATACCTGAAAACGTTCTCTTCTGTTAAACTCTGTCCTTCAGAATCTAAAAGGGGATCTTTCACTAAAAAAAAACGTAGTCTGCTCAGAAGTACAGATGAAGAAGGCAGTTTTTTACAAAAATTTTCAAGGTTATCAATAAAAAGAAGATCCTCTTCCATATACAAACCTGAAGGAAAATAAGAAAAAATACATTAACAATCAACATAATAAGAATTCTCAGAATAAAGAGAGGCAACTGTTGGAACGCTATAAATGTCAGCAAAACAGTAACTACTTTTTAATTAAATCATTTTAGGATTTTTAAACGTTAAATGCAGGGAAGTCTAGACATCCGGTGGTTCACATGACAAGCTTTGGTTTTCTTTTCCTTTTTCTTTTGTCTTATATAGCACCTGTTAAAAAGAAAAGGTACTTTTCATTCCCTTGCTTGTATTGTAAAGCACAGTAAAGTAACTTTAGAGGCAGATTTCGGCTGAGAAACTTAATATGGTACAATTTTTAGAGTAGAAATGAGGCAGTCTCACCATACGCTAAAACTAAGCTAAATCTAAGACTAAACAGATTCTCTAATTCTGAAGCAACAAAAAATTACTTACAGAATGAGGAGACAATAAATGTACGTTATAAATTATTATGATTTTGAAAAAAATGACATTATGGACTTTAATTTCTTTTGAGTTTAAACAACTACTCTCCATTAGACAGAACTGAAGCATTAATCATAACTCTGTTAAAATCCTTTATATTGGCAATATAATATACACACACATATTACATTAAAAAATAAATTAAAAAATAAATGTCTCAGTATAAAAAGCCTTTACTTTAATGAGATGAACAATTCAGGAGAGGCCACTAAAGCTTCTAACACCCTATAAAGCTTAAAATGCCTCCACTGAAAAAAATTACTTATTTTATGACACAATTTACAAAGTCCCTGATTTACTGTTCTTTCTTTTCTTCAGGCAACCACGACAGCAAAGTAGGAAGCACCTCAATATTCAGGCTGGTGGTTGGAAAATTAGGTGCTAAAATCAACCAGAAAATAAAAGATCGCTTCAATGACATAAACTCAATCATGCTATGCTCAAATAGTATCTCATTTAATTTTTGTTAATACTGCATCATAATGCCTAAAATCCTAACACTAAAGCAGGTCAAATAATGCACAACTTTGCCCTGGATTTGCATTTACTATTCTAATTTAGCTATATTGTTAATTTTTAAAATATCCATTCATATTGTATCTTTTTATTGTAAATGGCTCTAGTACTGAGTGTGTAAAAAAAATAAGGGTTTTTTTTTTTTAATTAATCTCACTCTAATGTGATTCAAATATTTAAGTAAGTGCATTTCTTTGTTATTTTTAACACATTTTAACCTGTTACATCCCAGGAAAGTATGCCCATGCAAGAATGCACTTTCACATGTACTGAAGTGCAACAGATGCAATCACATACCTAACTGCTTTCCTATTACACAATTTTACAACTGGTGTAATATGTAGAGTCTGAAATTCACAAATGCCAGTGTTTGAAATCCATAGCAAACTGAACTGACTTGCCACTTTGTGACTTCAGGAAGTACAGTTCCACATGTTGTAATAAGTTTATTTTTCAGACTTGTAACTTGAATGCAATGTCATCACTTTCTTTGATTCAGTAATTTCTGATCAGCAAGGCATTGAAGAACTTTTAACAGGTACTGAGCACATGCTCAATTTCTTTATCAACCAGGGAGCAAATATGCAGTTCATGTTCTAATGGGGGGTTTCACTGCCACTGCTATCATGTGCTGCTGTGTAAAGACAGCGCTTTTCAGATCAATGCTATGAAGACAGCTTTCTCCCACTGTGACCCCTCTCTCATAATAAACTATGCAAAACAGTTTTTGCAAACTGGACCAAATTAAGTTTTTAACTGTTTCATTCAATGTGCTTCACACTTCACAGGTTTTCATTCTCTTACTGTTTTCCACTGCTGTAGTACAGCAATACTTTACTAGATACATTTTAAATGTGTGTGTAACCTATTACATTAAACTTCACAACCCTACTGGAAACTTTCTTTTGCTTTAAACAAAAACCTTTGAATAATACAACTCTTAGTAAGTATTATATGCATTATTTCTTACATTACACCTCAAAAAGTGAAATGACTGAAGAAATTGATTTTCTCTGAAAGGAATAACAGGGTGATACTAACAGAAATAACAAGGGAACATTTTAATATGTGCTGGTAGAAAAAAAATCCCTTGCACTAATAAAATCAGGTATTTAGAATTTGAATATAACCTTCCTCTACTAGAAAAACAGATTTTAAATGGCAATTTCAAATCTTGTATCATGTCCTTATTTTTTAGAAAATACAGGTTAGATAATTATGTAGTATCACACCCATAGTATTTCCACTTCTAATAATTTTATCTATCAGTAAGTTTCATGTTTTCACACTCTCTGTATTATCTTAATGTCTATAGTGAAACCTAGTTAGGGCTGTTAGCAGACTAGCTGGCATTAATTAGCAGGTTCTTCTCAATGAGACAAAATAGGTTGCAAATCTTTCTGAATGTCAGCTCTGTTAAAAGTTAATACTTTCCTCAAAAGTCAACAGACTTCTGCTATCATTTCCTTCTTAAACGCACAGAAAGTCAGCAAAAAGGTTGGCAGTAATACCCTGGCTACACTGACAGGTAATTATTGATCTGCTAATTCAATAAATCAGTCACCAGAACAGTGAATAATTTAATATTCTGCCATAAAAAGAAAACAACCCAAACCAGACTATTCAGCAAGCCTATTTATGTACAATAAAAATCTGTGACGTCAAAAAAAAAAAATTTTATGAAATTTATACTTTTTTTTCCTTTTTGGACTCCTGTCCATAAAAATTTAGCTCTCTTCTTACCAAGAAAGTCACTGCTAAGACATGGGAAGCATCTGAACTATTTTTATTCTTTTTGTAAGCACCTTATAGAGAGAGCTTATTGATTATTGAAAACTTTTGCATATGCTACCTATCTGAAAAAAAATCTGGTAATTAATTAAACAGATGAATTAAGATTACTGTCTTTCAATTATTAACTGTAATATACTTGTGTTGTTGATAGCATGTTCCTAGTAAATGTTATCTTGTACAATATTGTGTCAAGAACCACCTGCCTCCTTTGTGTGATCATGGAAAAAAGGTCTTAGTAAATGATTACTTTCCTTTTCTAAAATAATATAATTGACGTATATTAAAACCCCCAAACCAATCAACCAACCAACCAAAAAAACCAACAAAACCAAACCAACCAACAACCACCCCCTAATGTATTAAAAAAAATTACTTATTATAAATAATAATAATAATAATCAGAATAATAAATCATAATACAGTTGAATCAAACACTTTCTCAACATTTTGCTTTCTGTGATCATACTTCATTACACCTATTAGGGAGATATTAACCATAAAATTTCTGAAAACACATAGGAACACTACTCAGTTTGAACTATCGCCATCCCAGCAACAAAGCAGAAACTGCTTTCTGTCCGTAACATGGTAAAAGAACATGTGATAAGGATCTAATTTCACTGAGGTACAAAAGATCTTTGCATTTTGATCACTGCCAGTTAGATTTATTTGTGATACTTGCTGCCACCTTCTGCCATATATTTGATCAGTCTGAAAATTTTTCTGGCTTGCACTATCTTGAACTCTTAAAACAAGCCCTGCTTCTAAAGGGAATAAATTGCTATTAAATGGTTGTAATTTCTGCAATTGCAAAGGCTGTGATCACCCAAATGATTTCTTCAATGCCTACAGATCATGCACAAAAAATTATGGATGTTAGCAAGCTGATTCCACTAAATGTTAGGAAACCCTGAATTAAAAATTTTACCTCGCCATTGTTTTTTATACTCATTGTCACAGTCAGTCTTCAAATATTTCTCTTGGGTTGATTCTTCCTTAAAAGCATCTTTTGTAAGTAAAAAAAGTTCTTCTATGTCAGTCTGAGAGGAGGGATTTGAACTTGGAATAAATTCTATTAACTCGTTATTAGTATTGAACTCTACAGAGCAGACAGGTTTCCTGAAAAGCAGAAAAATATATCTGATACTTAAGTTGTTATAAAAGCACTGTCATAACTTCCCTGACTCCCCAGTGAATCAACAGCACTCAAAAAGATACTCTAAGAACTTTGATAATCACTGTGTTCACTGAAGAAAAATGGAAATTACTGAATTGTTATCACTATTCAGTAGGTACATGGTCAAATGACACATTTAATTCTTCCCCAAGAAAAAGCACTCTAAGTTTAACCCCAGCACTAAACTGAAAAACAGGATAATGGCTGAAAAAAAAGCATCAAACCTACCGATGTTATAATATTTGTAACAAAAATTTGCTGCTGGTTTAAACATAGTCATGTTTCAATAATTGTGCAAAAATTGCTAGTAACTGCAACAGGGAAAAGACAGGATAAATGAAGAAACACAGGCACTTAATTTTCCTGTCACTTTTCATATTAATCTCAATATTACTTTTATTTTCCAGAAAAAAAAAAAAACACAACAAAAAACCAACAGAAAGGTTACCAAAAAATAGCAAAATCATTTCACTACAGAAAAAAGCCCCCAACAAAAGTCTTGAGCTAATTACAGATATTGAACCTAACGTTCTAATTTCAGACAACCGATTTCTCAACTGTGCATCCTATTGATTTATCTAGTTTCTTAATAATCCTTTACATTACACACTCTTGTATTTCTAGACATCTGGAGGCAAATATCATAAATAGAATTAGTATATGAGAGCACCTCTGAATTTCAGTACAGACCTTCATGTACAGGCAACAATAACAAGGCTACTCTATTACACATCTTAAAAAAATCAACTATTTTAAAACATTTTTAATACGTTTTAAACACATTTGAAACAACATCATTCAAAAGTTAATTCTGAAACTTCAAGTAGTATAGTTCACAAGCAATAATTACACAGTGTTGATAATAATTAATGCCCAAACTTTAACGTAGCATAAGCCTTTTAAAAATCTAAGAACCTTAGAATATTTTGCCAAATTACATATAGGCCAACTTCACTGAAATCAACGGATTTCTCCATAGCTTTATGGATAGATCATACCTAAGTGAATTGCTGATTTGAGACTACATGGGCCAGCCTTTTCTAGAGTCAAGCCCTTGTTCAGGAAAAAAGTATTTTAAATGCAGACTAATCCTACAGCTATGCTTGTACAGTGTTTTGAACACAGATGACACTACATTAGATTTAATGTATTTAGCTTCTATTAGATGTTTACAGTATGAAGTAAAACTTTCAGCAGTGTCTTTGAAATACGGATAGTTGAGTCCCATCATCAAAATAAGCATGAGAACTAACTGCATGTACCGAAGCTAGTCAGGTAGTTTATCCAATTAAAAAATTTGGCAGTTTCTAGGAATCATAAATTCACTTCCTTATCTCCTTTCCTGCCAGGCATCCTTTCACCTTTGCCTAGGCAGTTTGTGTTTCCTCAGTGTTTTTCCCCCACAGTGTTTCTCTCCTACTTGTTTCTTGTCCTCTTTTTGTTTTTCAGCCTCTCCAAGGACATATCAGGCGCCCTGGCACTTTGAACCAGTCTTCCCTAATACAGCGGTCCACTTCACTGACCTGATTGATCAGTTTCTCACACTTACACTACTCACTAGCTTACCCAAAGAACTTTTAACAAAAAAAGATTTAAAAAAATCCCAAACCCAAAAAGCCCAAGTTGACAAGCTTACATGAAAATATCACCTCTCCTGATCTAGTTACCTAAATTTTTAATCACACAGACAAGCATAAAAAGGTCACACAAAGCCCCTGTTCAGTAGTATAAACTAGTGCCTACTGTTTCAACAGAATATAGTCATCTTCTGAGCAGTCTTAGAATAGCATGTATTGAACCTTGTGATAAGCAACATAAAGATACTGAATTCAATTACAACTATATTACGTATTAGGACATTTAGGAAATATTCTAGTAATTATTATGGCAAAATGTAAGTCTAGAATATTCACAAGTTTCACATATACTGTTAGAAGTAGCCAAGATAGTGTATTTGTATTCAGCTTGGGTTTTGTTAAATGGCCTACAGCTATGCGCTCCATAGTCAAGATAATAGCATGGAACAATTTTCCATATTCAGTCAACCATAAGGTTTGTCGGAGGGGGGAAATTGTTTATGATCACAGCTTAACCAAACACAGTGCCAGGTAGGGTATAACAATCAGTCAGTTTTTAAACAGGGTCAAAGTCCAGTTAAAAGTTTCCTAACATTTCAGTGACTTCCTTTGTAACTTTCAACATTATGTCAACAGTTATTTTTAGTACAACTTCCCCTTTTCCTTTGTGAAAAAAAAAAAAGCACAGATAACTGCAAAATATTCTCAGGTTTGGTCCTTTGGATCTAACATCTATCAATGTAACCAGTACATCACAGCACTTTTAAAGGAAACTATACAGAATTTGAGATCTTACGACAAAAATGTAATTACAGAATGAACTGCATCTGAAATGATTCTGCCTTATAGCAAGCTTGAACAATAGGTTTAGGTTAAGATTTATAAATACCCTTCTTCAAATAGCTTCATCTACAGTTAAGAGAGATAACTATCTGAAAGATGGAAGGGGGGAAAATAGCTTCATGGCACATACAAATTTTTCAGAGACTTTCTGCAATGACATAAATAGATTACACAACCACCACAAAAATGAGATAAAGCAGCAGAAAACTCAATGAAAGCATGATACTACTTTAAGTGAAAAAGCCATCTTTAAGCTCTCCGTGACAGCACTGGACGCTTGCTACTGTCAAAAAACTTTCCATGTTCTGTTATCACCACTAGGTTATGATCCACAAAGTAACTGAATGGTATCATAAAGGAATTATATATGTTTTTAACTTAAGGTTACTGACTTTTCCAGGAAATCCTCCACAGGTAAACTTTGCTTCCATTGATCCAGTACTGAAATAGCAATCATGTTCTGTGTTGAAGTAACTGAGACAAAAAGAAAGAAAAAGAATCACACATAAAATATTTATTTTTATAAGTATTTATTGATCAAAACATTGCAGAAGCTGACCAAACTTTCCACAGGATGCACAGAAGAAAACTCTGCTTTTAGTTTCCACCAGCAAAAGTAAACGCAAAACACCGGAAAGATGCAAATACATTTACCTCTAAGCTTGGAAACCCCCAGCTTTTCCACATCTCAAAACCTCAGCATCATCTTTCAAACCTCTCCTAGCTAATCAGATTAAGTATTTTATTTATCTCTGTTCACAGCTTTTCTTCCAGCATGCCATATCCAGACAGGCAGTTTTCCAGAGATCTCTACAAGCTAATTAAATATAATCTCATTTATGATGCCATACACAAATAACCCATTACCAATTTGCTTCTACTCAGGCAATGACCACATTCTACCTGCAAGAGCTATATGAACGGACATACTGCCTCTTCCAGAAATAACAGGGTTTGCTTTTTTGCTGGGTTTGTTTTGTTTTGTTTTGGAGACTTACATTATGCACAAACACAAGCTTTTCCATCAATCCACAGTAAATCTAAATTAAGACTTGAGGACCATATAACCTACTTCTAGTCCATGGCTTCCTATACTTATCATCAGCAAAGAGTCCAGTGAGATGATACTTTTCATCTTGTTGTAAACAGGGAGGAAAGCAAAGTGATAATCTCCAGATGGAAAACTTCTGCCTTGCCATGCTCTGCACAAAAAGAGGCATGTGATAAAAATTGAGACAGACAGTTCCATTCTTTTTGTGCACTACCTCAGACACACTATCTTCAAGTGCTTTCTACTGAAACACAGTTTACACTTAGATTTTATTTTTTTGTAAAATTGACACAGTCCAAACTAAGAAAAGATATTAACAGTTATTTGATATTCAACTTTAAATCTATATTTCTGTATATGCATGGTAGCAATCAACTGAGTTCTAGAATTAAATAGTCAACTTGGCAACTTCAGTAACTCTGTAACTCCACACTGAAAACCTTCTTTAATAACCTGTCTGTTCTTTTGCCAAAAGAGCCCACATGCAGTACTGCATGAACAGCACAAAACCACAGAATAAAGTTAGTTTAGGAAGCAGAGACAAATGATTCCCACACAGGGGTTTGTATTAACAAGTTCATATCTTAGAAAGAAGTTTTTCTCAAAAATTATAGGGTGTAAAAGGTGTATTGGGAAAGGCAATTAGCTATAGAAATATTGGAGAACATCATGAATGAGACTAGAAACTTCTCTCTATTTCTAAGTCCATCTCCTGAATTCAACTCTGTTGCTTCATGTCTTAGAAAGCACACCCATTTCATGCTGTCCAGCCAGCTATAGCTTGTACTGCTAGGCATCTCAGGTGACAGACTAGAAATAGTTCACTGACTTGGATTACTACCAGAGCAACCATGCTGTTGGTACACTTTTTATACGTTCCAGCATAACCAGAGAGAAAATGGGGAGGGGGGAAAAGAAAAAAAAGACAACGTGGAAAGCAACGTGAACACTGTCACTTCTATGAAAGGTCACCATTACAGATCATTTTTCCATTTCAGTTTAATCCTGTGTGGGACAGTTACACCTCTGCAAATGCCAGTTAATTTTAACAGAAAAGGCCAAAACCGTTGCCCTCATAGTATCTTTTCTTTAGAAGCCTCTTGTAAAAAAAATAAAAATACCATACTCTATGCCCTCTTGCCTAAGGCAGCATGACATTTCCCCAGACATCTCCTCCTTTACAAATTCTGAACAAAGAAGGCAGAAACAGACAACTACAGGAAACTGGACCAAGATCTTCTACATGTTACTGGCCATACAGCCTTTATCAATACATAAAAGTGTTTTTCAAGGCTGTTATTAATGGCTATGGCATTTGGTCAATGCACATGTATGTCTATTTCTCAAGGAAATGCAAAGGTCTCTACAAATTTCTCTTCTAACTGACAGATATTATATCCCTTTTTATAGTTCCATACAGTTTGCATACATTGTCAGTTTATAACTTGAGAATGTTGAAGTTCTAAAATGACTTTGTAATGACACCTACAATGATCAGTAGCATGAGGAATCTAACTCTTGTGTCTTTAACGACTGAAAAGGCTCCTTTCTTCCAAGATACTTTTCTACTGGGAAGCAGGAAAAACTATAACTAGGCTTGATAGATGTGCATAAAAAGCACATTAAGAGCAGGATTCCACATCCAGTTGAGACATATGTGTGCAGGAATCACAGTTGACATGCTCACTGAATCCCAGCATTTCCTAAGAAGTGGAAGCATTAGGCAAGCCCACTTAATATATCAGACGCCTGAAAAGTCAAATTAACTATCACTAATTTCCAGCAGAAGGATAGAAGTTAGGCACAATTGTGGAACAAGAAACTGCACTTTTAGCACAGCATATCACTTGAACAGTCAATTCTGTAGTATCTTTAAGTGTGTAGTAACATCTATTAACCCCTTCAGACAGTATTACACAGCAACGTTCACACTATTCTAGAGCAGCCATTCAGCAGGCCACTAAACATCTCTCTTCTATCACTTTTCTTTTGTCCTGCTACCAATGCCACCCTACTCCTCAAAATTTAGGAAAGCAAAACCATGAACAGTAATTCATCTCTTCAGCACAACAGCCCACAAGATGTTTTGCTGACACACCTATTTTTCACTCACAGATAACACAGGCATCTGAAGACCAAACCAATGTGACTACTGTAAGAAGGTTTTCACACAAATATTGAAAGACAGACTGTATACTGCTGGAGTTACAATAGAAGAAGAAACTCCTCTTGCTACAATCTAAGAAAACACTATGCACACAAACAGGTACAAAATGGAACAATTCCTGTACTCTCTGGAAAGGGACGTGGGCAGAGTTTTCACAATGTGGTTCTCAGTTTACCCTCAAGTACTATTTCTGGACTGCTTCCCAGGAGCTGCATTTCTTCACCTATGTGCCAGGAGTGCTTGCGTACGTACTTGTATGCTCCACGAATTCTTGAAGGCATCATGTCTCACTACCTCATTCTTCAGCTCACAGACTAGAAATGTCCCCTCTTGGCAAAGCACCACTCTGCTGGAGAAGTGTTTTATCTGTCCCATATCTTTTATTTGAAAATGTAAATACATAAAACCTCAATTAAGTAACAGTGTGCTTTGGGGATAAGCAGTTGGTAATATCACACAGATGTAGACAGGAAGAAAAACAAGACTTCGTAAGTTTTCTCTGTCTTAACTGATCAACACCTATTAAACCAAAATAATAAACATCTGCTTTGCATTAGTTTAATCTAAAATTTCATAAAACCTCTTCCCTACAACCCATAGGGAATACAAGTGTTGTGTATCACTATCTTAATACATACTGATGTAGCTAGAAAATTTGATTTCTCCAAAAAGGTAATTAATTAAATTTTATGCATTAGATGGCCCAGTGCACTCTCCAAAGAAAGCTCTAAACAGGAAACTGGCTACAAAACACAATTATATGTGCATCAGACACTAAAAATATAATGCTCTTTAGTTCTGGCAAAATTGTACTTTATTTTTCTGTTAAAAAAAAGCCCTTAATCACTCCACTATGCTATCCCACAAGTGCAGTACAACCACCTCACGGAAATATAATTCCTAAGAAAACAGCTATCTATATCTTTTTTTAATGTGCATTTAATCTTTCTTCAGTTACTGCCACATTTCTTTCAGAATATTAAAGAAAATAAGAAAACTATACCTCATATAAATAGTCTGTTGAGTGATACTTCAAAGCTGCAAACATCTTGGTTCGTGATGTTTTTACACTGCGCTTTTCAAGATGACATACAAGATATGGATTAGTTAAAAATTTCCTGTCTCATCCTAAAATGTTGAAAGAGAAGGTTGAAATTAAGGTTCATCATGAATAACTTCCTAATTTCTGCACATGCGCCTTGGACTGAATTTCCTATAGAAGGCTACGCAAAACATTCAGCACTATCCCTTCGGAAGTATGTAACAAACTACAGACCACAGTCACTTAATCTTTATCCAAAGGAACTGGGCTTTTGGGTTTTTTTTAGCTATGCCTTTTGCTGTTTGTTTTACAGAAAACCTTCTAAATCATTAAGTGTAAGCAATACAAATTATATCCCCTAAGCAATAATTCTAAGAAATTGAGTCAATTTTTATGGATTCTAAATTAGGTTTTAAATATATTAGTTCAGCTATCTAAACTATTAACTGTTCACTGCCTCATATAAATACGAGGGGACTTTTTTGTCCTCTTCAGTTTTACAAGGGGAAAGGTGATTTCGTAGGCTAATTGTGAGTGAGAGGTCCTGCTGGAACACCAGGTCTCTAAATTAGTCGATACCTCTGATAGGAACCAGAAGTGAGACGAAAACTATAAAAGGACAGATATGGTGTGAGTGTATATTGCGCACGTTTGCATGAAGTAAGAGAATACTTGGCCTTAATGAAAATTAGATGGGCGTGTCAAGGGTAAAATAAGATAATTCTATCTAAAAAGCGCACTATGCAAACGAAACTTAACCAATGTGAACTTGTGACAGAAAGCAGTCACCGTACACATACCAGTAGCTATCAGTAACATGATATTAGGATAAAATTGCCTAAGTAACACAGCTGGAAATACATAATTCGGGTATGGATGTAAACAGAATTGGGAGCAGTGAAGAACATGCAATTAGGGACTGGTTGCTCACTTCAGAGGGGTCTGGGCAGAGCAAACGAAGTGCAGGGGGAGTGAAAAGGTAGGCTGGGGAAAAGAAAAGAAGCAGGGAATAAAATACGAAATCAGATGAAGAATGAAGTAGAGAGAAATGTTCTGATGGAAGGAGTGTGGATGGTTAGAAACCGTGGTGAATCTGACCAGTTAACCTATGGAAAACCATCTGGACAACCTGCAGGACCCTCTGTCAAGTGTGCATTCAACAGACTCGGTGTGGGAGAAAGAAGCAGCAATGGATGCATTTTTAAGGAGGGATAGATTTGTACCTTAATACTAAAGGCAGAAAAACAGGGACTATAACAGCAACTTAATAATATTGATGTGTATCACTTACTAAGACTTCTTGATATAATCATGCATTCGCATAAATACTAAGCAATAGAACTTCAACTATTACTCACTGTGGTAATTGTGAATTAATACAGCGAATAGTAGTAAACTCCTTAGTAGCCACTTAAGGTACTGTATGTCACTTAATCTGTAAACACCAAAACCATCTCAATCCAGTAAATTTCAAGTTTGCAATTTAAAATGGGAAGAGCACGATTAAGAAACATAGTATGTAAGGACACAAGGAAACCCAAGCATACTCAAGATCTCTTAGATTTTTTATGGAGAAACAAAACTGCAGAAGAACATTATGCAGTTGCATCCTCCAAGAACTCTAAAGAGTACCCCAGTAAGTAAGTGAAATGTGCAGCGTGAGGTACTTCTGCAGCATCGGATGTTACAGATCTGCAGTTTTCAAAGATGGTGAAAAGCCAGCAGTGGCTAAAGGTAGCATATGATGGAAACACAAGAGACATAAGCCAACCTGGAACTCAGCCTCAGACTACGGCCACCATCACCTCTGCCTAGGCCACTGCCTCAGGACACCGCCTCAGGACACCACGGACCCACCGAGGCGCCCCCGGCCCCGTCCTCCGCCTGCCCGGGAAGCGGAACTCGCTGAGAGAACGCGCTGATTGGCTGCGCCGCTTGGCTCCCTTTGTGCCCGCCACGGCACCGCCCTATCCCCTGGGGCTGGACGCGCGGGAGGCCATGTTATCAGAGAATGGGAGGGCTGGCCGCGGGCGCTCTCTTGAAGCTTAGTGGCGGCGTTGGAATACTGCAGCTTTTCCTTCACCAGGAGCGCTGCCAGGGGCTCAGAAGCAGGGCGCTCCTTGTCGGCATATAAAGAGAAACATCTTCAAGGCGCAGCTGCAAAGACTTAAAAAGCAGTAAATCCAGTTAACTGACTAAATTTCGTCTTCTGCCCACCGGTAGCAGCTTGTATGGGAGAGGAAGCTAATGAAAAAAAAGATGAAGTTAGATTTTTAAAGTGATTGTATTTAAAACCACTGCTGACCTGCTGTCTGTTACTTTGGGAGCTGAAATGGAACAAGGCCAAAGTTTGAAGTTCCATAAAACATACGGAATGTCAGTCTCTACAAATAGCTGTCAACTTTGGGAAAAGGAAGGGTTGTTTTGGTTGTTGTTGGTGTTTTCTTGTTTTGGGTTTGTTTTTTTTTTTTTTTTGGGGGGGGGTGTTTGGTTTTGGTTTGGTTGGTTTGGTTTTTTGCTTGTTTTTCTTTCTTTTAATTGGCTGTCTAACTTGCTCTCACAGCCCAAAGGCTGCTGGCTGTAGAACAAGTCCTTGTGTTTCTCAGCAGGCAGTTTAGCATCACATTCCTGCCACGGTCCAGGCTTGACTAATCCCTGCCTGGCAGGAATTCCAAGACAAGTTGTGAGAACGCATCCTCTTCCCCCTACTTCACCATCCCCCCCCACCCCTGCAAACTTTACATGCATCCCACCTGCAGTGAGGCTCCAGATGCAGTTCTGCTTGGTGGACTAGCGCCTTTCTACAGAGGCTGGCAGCACAAGTGCAGGAATCTTTGGTGATGCTGCAAGAGGTATGTTCAGCTGGTTGCTACTGGCTATAGTGTTGGGAGTCTGAGAACTCCTTGCAGGTCAAGTCCCAGATGATGATAGATTTCTGTGGGGAAAACGGAAGTTAAATTTTTCACTCTGGTTTTAAAAGCTCCACTAGCTTTTGTACATCCCGTGGGTGAAAACACTTAAGTGAAAAGCATAGGGACATGAACAGATGCTGTATTTACTGCTGGAAAGTACTGCTTTATTGATTTGATTTGATTTTTATTATGATTTGATTTTTATTATTATGGATTTAGCCTAGCATTAGCATAGAGTTTTTCCAAGCAAAGGCATATTGCGAATGTTTGCCAAACCATTGTTCCTATGAAAATTGCAAATGCCAATATTTTATTGTTATCTCAGTATTTATACTTAAAAAATGTATTTCTGTTCTGCTGTCTAAGAAGTACAAGACAAACTGTTGAGCCAAGCAGGCATAATGCACAAAACACAGGAACTTCCAATTAAGGAAAGTATTTTAGAAGGACTCCTCTCTCAGTTGGAATATAGAGAAATGCATGTTTTTACCCCAAACTAGGAAACAAAATAACAGTGTATTATGGGTAATTGAGCAGGATGTTACAGCAGAGAAATGCTCTTCAATTTACCTGGAAAAGGTGAAATTAATGATAACCACTACAGCAGATAAAGTACCTTACACAGCTGCTCCAAGAATGATGTAGCAACACATATGTAATTAAGGAGATAGGGATATCCTATGAAGATTGTGTTATCTCCAGTTTTTCTTCATCAGATTGAAGAGCTAATGGGGCGTACATCCTGCAGAAGAAAACTGGCAGCAATTCATAGTTATCTCTATGACTCTTCCTCAGATATACCTGTAGATCTGGATGTCTGTACATACAGCTTTTAAACAGATGCATGGGAATTGTATGGCTGATAAAGAGCAGTAAGTTGTATGTTACTGCTATTACAATTCAGGTCATGAATGGAAAAAGCCTTTTCAGCTCACTACCTGAACCCAGACAAAGCCTTCCTCCATGCAGGATGCCAACAATGTGAAATTGAAGTGGTAGATTTGGTACTCATTGGGCAAGTACATACTTTCCTTATAAGACTCCATGATGCATCTTAGTTGGATTTCTTGTCAGTGAAGCTGAAAATGTTATGGATGAGAATAACATGAATGCCATTTAGCACTGCTGTCAGGGTAAGGAGTGTTGGGAATGATGAGATGAAATTTGGCAGCTACATGTATTTCTCATCCTCATCTTTTACAGTTGGGCTGCTCTTCAGAATTGCCAGAAATGATGATGAAATACCTGGTTATAGCCACCATGGAATCTGCTGCTGTACTCTTTCCTTAACTTTCGTAAAATTTATCACGGCTCCAGAAAGACTTTTTTGAGGATATATTGGAGGATTGAGAACAAGATTACTATGAATGAAGTTGTAATCTGGACGGTATCTCATTATTCTCTAGAAAATAGCCTGTTGTGACCTGAATCACAACTGGTCTAATTCAGTTTAGCTGTGTATAAGTGGCACCAACTCATATTAACTGAGAATTTGGTCCTGTGTCTTTTTATGCCTCTCATCTTTTTCCTCATTTAATTTTGAGCTAGGCATAGAAGTCAGAACTGAATATAAAACACCACTAAGGCAAGAAAGCAATAAAAATGTAAATAAATATTTGTTATTTGGGGAAAAGAAATATTTTGCTTCTTACTGCTTTGAGATGAGAAGAGATTGCAAATGTGGGAAGTTGTGGTGTTTCTTTAGTTATTTGTTTATTTTCTAGAGGAATCGATTAATTTTGGTTCACAGTATTTATCTCCTTAGACTGCACATAATGGAGTTATGCCCGGTTTATTCTCTTATTATGTGTATTCTTCAAGTGCAAGTTATTCAAAACCTCCACAGGAACATAATTGGTATAAATATTTTCTTTAGAAAATGTCATATAAATATTCTGTTATATGACAAGAAATTTCATAAGGCAGCTTAAATGAACAAAACAAGTGTTCATTCTACAAGACTAGAATTTGAAGACAGCACAATGAACTAAGGCATTCAGACACAAAGCTTAGCTACACAGTATAAATACCTAAATGTACCACAGTCATTCATCTGAAATTATACTTTTCTGTGGTGTCCTTAGAGCAAGTTGCTTCTTTGTATAAGACCTGCATTGTAACATATACCTATTGTTATGTAGGAAGTGAATGTTGAAAGAGACATAGTTTTCTGTCTCAGGTATTGGTGGAAGGCTGGCAAATTCTGTGAAAGGTGCAGTAGTTGCTGAGAGAAAAGTAGGGGCAATTGGAGCACACCTACAAAGTGTGTCCTTGGGTCATCCGTTTGTGCTCACAATAGACTGTTTTCTAAAGAACGATGAAATATAGTCAAGATTACAACTGCATTCGTAGTAATCTTGTGCTCAATCCTCCAATATATTCTCAAAATACATGTTCAGATACTGAAATGAGTAAAGTTGTAAGAACCTTAATACAATAGATTGCTCTTTTATTTGCTTTGTATTTTTTATACGCTTGGTTGGCTGTAGAGGCTGTTGATAAAGTGGCCTTCTTAGCCTTCCAGGTAGCTGCTTAGAGGCTAGAATAAGATGTCTCAGCTGCCTTAGGTGGAAATGGCAGCTTTGCTTTATATATATGTATTTATTTAATACAGAGTTTGTTAATGATGAGGAAAGTGATGTAGGGTCATAGGATAATTTGCATTGGAAGGGATCTCAGGAGGTTTCTTGATGAACCTCCTGCTCAAAGCAGGGTCACACATCAGATCAGGTGAGATTCCTCAGGGCTTTGTCCAGTTAAATTTTGGAAATCTCCAGGGTAGAGGTGGCATAACCTCTTTATGTCCCATGTTGGTCAGTCTCACTCCTGTGCCTGGCCACATCATGAAGCCATGATGAGGTCATCCAGATCCTCCTGGAAACTATGCTAAAGAACCTGAGAGAGAAGGAGGTGATTGATGACAACCAACATGGCTTCACTAAGGACAAGTCATGCCTGAAAACTTTGGTGGCCTTCCATGGCAGGGTTACACCATTGGTGGATAAGGGAAGAGCAACTGATGCTCTTTTTTTTGTTTTATAAAAATGGGTTTTATATTTCCCGTTGCCCAGTCAGTGGGAACCTCACTTGTCTGCCACAACTTTTCAAGTATGATGGATAGTGGCTTGGCAACTTCATCTACCATTTCCCTCAGAACTCTTGAATGCATCTCATCAAGTCCCATGGGCTTGTGCCTTTTCATGTTCTAGATGATCTTGAACCTGATCATCCGCTATGGTGGGCAGTACTTCATTCTCCGTGGATTGGGTGGCATAGGTGTTGTTGGTAGAACTGTTACATCTTTTGTAAGTACCATTGTATAAATACAATCAGTTGTGCAAGGTTTAGAAATGCAGCTGAGAAAAATCTTGGTTATATATGCGTGGTCATCTAGCAGAAGAAAAATATAATGCAAAAAAACCCACTATGAAGGAACACACAAAGCTTCTTGAAATATCTGCGTGGAGGTCTAAGTGCCTGCTGTATCCTACTTAGGACTGGCTCTATGAAGTAAGCAGCTGAGTCTTTAATAAGCTGTCTGTTTCCTTATGAATTAAGTAATTAAATTAATTGCACAGTAAAATACTACTCTGTGCAGGAGGAGGAATAAAGAAGGAAAGGACAGCAAGGAGAATCCGCCTTATGATCATTAGCAAGTGGTCTGTGTCACATTATCTTGGTAGTGGTGAGAATAACAGGGAAGCATGTATTTCAGAGTGGAAGTGACTCTTGGAGGCTAATCTTGCTGGTTGTCTCTCACTCATGTTTCAAACCCCACTGAACTAAGTGGAAGGATTTCTTTGTTTTCAGTAAGGAGAATAAGAAGGTTGTACCATCTGACCTCTGATTGTGTGAACACACCGTGTGTAATCTCACTACCTGCAGACTTACAAAATTTTGTGTGAGTGAGGCTTTCTTTCTGTGATAAATCATAATCTGGGTGCGATTCTATTGCTGGGCTATTAAGAGAGAAGCTCTGCTAGTGTGTATTCAGTTCCAGTTAAAGAAACATGAGTTCATCACAGGTGTCTTAGTGCAAAGTTATTCCAATTATAATACATGGATGTGGCATTAAATTTGCTTTTGCAGCTGTGTTTTCAGTGAGTCCAGTGAAATCAATGCTCCTACTGGATTTTAAATGCGGTGGGGTGCAAAGCCTTTTGATGGTTCATAATTTCACAGAATTAACAGAAACAACTTGGAGCACATATGTTAATGGCAACCTGTGATACTGTCTTTTTTTTTTCAAATACTATAGTGAATCTGCATCTGAAAACAAGTAATTTATAGATCTTTTGGGTTGATGCTATGAAAAATGGAATAAAACAGTATAAGTTACTAATTGTAAAGTAAACATGCAGGATAAAGCATTGAAGTGATTGATCTAATTTTTTTTGATTGTAAATTCAATAAGCTATTATGTAAACATGTTTTAACTAAATCATGTTGAGTTATGCAAGTGGCCAGCCCTGACCTGTGGTACACAAACAAGCCGAGAACATGAGAAATTACAGATCCTTACAGATAGGAAAAGGAGAATACGATATATGTAGCTGGCCAGCCTTCACCAGTGGACACAACAACAAGATGTTAACACAAAAAATGTTAGAAGTGACAATTACTGTACTTAAAAAGCCCAAGAGAAACAAAAAAGAGTCCAGTGGGGTAAGACTAGCAGGGGAGGGTATTAAAGGCAAAGTATTGAATGGGGGATTATTTGGAGCTCTCTTCCAAACATCAAACATTGATAAGGCTGGACAAAAGCACTGTCACTTCATCTCTTCCTCTCATAACAAGTCTTTTTTTTCTTAAATTTTACTTAAGTTTTTTGTAAAGAAAATTTGATTTTCATTACTCTGTATTTTTTCCCCAGTTTATTTTCAACTAAATGATGTTTGTACATGATAATTGATTTATTTTTTTTTTCAGTGAGAAACATTTATAGGGATATTTACTAATAAATAGCTTCAAATGATCTTGTTTGGATTTTTCATTTTGATCTACCCTGATCAGGGACTTTTCAGTCTCTCATGCTCTGCCAGTGAGGAGAGGCGTAAGAAGCCAGGAGGAAGCAGAGACAGGACACCTGACCCAAATTAGCCTAAGGGGTATTCCATACCACAGCACGTCATGCCTTGTATATAAACTGGGGAGAATTGGCAGGGAGGGGCTAATAACTTCATGGGGATGGGCTGGACATCAGTCAGTGGGTAGTAAGGAGTTGTATTGTGCATCATTGTCTTTCTTGGGCTTTATTCCTCTCTCTTTTTATTTCCTTTTCTACTTCATCCGTCCTGATCACACTTAGTTCATTTCCATGGCTTGCTTTCTGATTTACAGAAGTACAGACACTTGACAATGGTAAAAGGCGCAGCAGGGCATGGCAGCTACATTTTCAAACAGATGCTTTGCTTTTTTTTTTTTTCCCCCTTGAAGTTTATTTGCAGTAAGTTAAAATAAAAATATAAATCAAGTAACAGTCTGTCCTTCTTCACAGAATGTACACTGCACAATCCATGTGAACCAGGCTGTCCTCTCTTAATCTAAGACGTACTGTTATATGTCTGTATGTTAGCTTACATCTTTGTGATATTCTCCTTTCAAGAACAGAGAAAAGAATCATGAAGAGGGTTGATCTTACTAAAAAAGTAGTGGATCATTTGTACATTAGAGTTAGTGAGGCTCATCCCATTTGGCTTAAAGAATGATCCATTGTGACTGGAGAACCCATTGAAGTTGGTGGTCTGTTTTGTGTGAGGCAATAGTCTCGTTTCCCCAAGGAAGAAGTATTTGTCTCTGGAAAACCACCCCTGTAACTTACTGTCCAAGCAGAAAGAACAGTGATTTGTACAATCAAATTACCTTATTCCTAGAGACATTATTATGGATATATGGATCACTGAGGAAATTGGAAGAGTTTAACTTGTAAACAACTGCTGTGGAGTGTTTGGGTTTTTACAATCTCGGTTGCTCTAGTTACATCAGCTGTATAACGCACCTCTAAAATTGATGCCTCAATATGAAGAAATACAGATTGGTGAGATTGTTTATCCCACAATTAATCGTATTCTCTTTTTTACCATTTGTTATGGCTCGTTACATTGGCCTTTGTTTTGCAACACTGCTGACACCCACAATAGTATTTTAATGTTTACTTTTTAAAAGGTACTTTGCACCTGGTAATATCAGGAGTGATCTTATCATGTGTTAGAATGTTTTAGTCACTAAAAGACTGCTGTTTGTCAGAACATCTCAACCAGCATTGCCAAATTTCATCATATTGGTGATCATAATAACTTTTACATCAAGGTAAAATTCCTGCTTGTTGGTAGGAAGTCATGTGACATCGGCAAACAACTTCATGAAGAAAAGTGAAAATTCCACTTTTAAACCAGACAGATGAAGACCGCAGAGAAAAGCAAAGGTATTAAATGTACGTGGTGATAAGTACTGCTATTCCATCTTGGGTGAGAACAAATGCCAAATAATTTTTTTAAACTTTTTTTTACTTACAAAGCAATAAAACTTTATACTTTCTTTCATTTCTGAAAAAAGTAAAAGGAAAAAATAATTGGTAAGTCTAGAAATGATAAAGGAAGAAAAAATACCTTGATGAAACAGGGCACATAGCTAATGTCTAGTTAGAGTGCATGAAAAATGAAGACACTTGTATTCGTATTCATTCATAACCAACACTTGTGGAAAATACAAATCCAAGTAAAGCAAACCCTGCAGTGCTTGTGGAAGAGGCTTTGTGAAGGGCTGCCATAATGGAGCTCCACTAGGGGCTGTCATTGTAACACATCTCGGTAAGAAGCTTCCACTTGTAAGAGCAAAGCCTGGGCAGAAACATCCCACAGAGACTGAAAGAGAAGGGCTTAAACTGTCTGGGTATCTGCAAGCAAGGGATCTTCCTACAGGCTGAAAGAGACAGCTCCTCTGTCAGAGCAAAGGAAGCTCAAAAGGGAAAATGGCTTTAGTGGTAGCCCCTGAAATAAAAGTGCATTGTTTTAATGGAATTTTGATGTATTTTCTTTGCTGTATGCTTTACTTGGCTTCCAAAGGAAAAAGAAATGGAAGTTAGCGACAACTAAATTACTAAGCTGCCACAGAAATTTTTTGATCTTATATGTTGTTGTTCCTGGATACTGCAAATTACCATGTCATCCTTCTTGAAAAACATGTTTGTAGGTATGTGCTTGTATGTAACACTTAAGGATTTTGCACTGTTTTGGCACTACCAGGAAGAGTCAGACTACATCCTTTTGAGACCCTCCCTTCAGATACTTACACATATTGATCAGATACCCCCTGAGCCTTCTCTTCTCCAGGGTGGATAGGCCCAGCTCCCTCAGCCTTTCCTCACAGGAGAGATGCTTCAGAGCCTTAATCATTCTAGTAACCCTTCTCTGGACTTGCTCCAGTAGCTCTATGTCTCTCATGTACTGGGGAGCCCAGAACTGGACACAGTACTCAAGGTGAGGTCTCACCAGGGTTGAGGAGAGAGATAGGATTACCTCCCTGACCTGCTGTCAGTGCTCTTCCTAGTGCAGCCCAGGATACCGTTGACCTTGTTGTCCACAAAAACACAGTGCTGCTGCCTCATGGACAACTTATTCTCTCCCTAGGACCCTTTCCGCAGAGGTACGTTGTTATAGCCTGCTCTAAGTGGTTTGAATGACAGAGGTGCACACTAAATTATAGAAAAGAGAGAGTATTTTTCCCATGAAGGAAAGATATTTCTGCTATTAGGGTGAAAAGAAACACAGGTGTATTTAGACAGTGGCTGGATTTACGAGCTTTTGTAATTGCGGTTGAACAGTTTCCCTTGATAGATGAGGCTGTCAGAGACTTTGACAGCTCCTCTGGATGCTTCCTTATCACAGTCAGACTCAACATCTTCTGGCCTGAGCTGAAATGAAGCCAAGTGGCTGATGTTCTGCAGCGTGCTGGGTTTAACAGGTAATAGCATCATCCAGCTCCACAGGTGTAGAAGCCAGATAACTGCCAGCTTTGCAACAAGACTGTTGTCCAGATACCGTTTCAGAAGTTTCTGCTCTGGTTAGGATTGACTTACCTGATGGAGAATAGAGGGACGCTTTGTTAAGGACAGACATTAAAGTGCAGTTAAAGATTAACTACTGGAAAACCACCCTCCACTGTTTACTGAACTGTAGGATCACTGAAACTGTAATGTCGTTAAGTAAAATATTTTCCAAATTGTGATCTTTAGCAAATCTGTGTAAACACAAGTAACTTCTTTTTATGTTGGGCTGTAAAATGTAATGACAGGGGTTTGATTTTTTTTTTAAGGAAACTAACAGGCAGAAAACAGATTCTATATGTACTTCATACAAAGGGTAGATTGACTTCAGGAAAAGGTCCAGTTCTTTTGATGTGTATGTTACTGTCAGTAACCACAAGGGATATGCTGGCAACATGGTTCAGTCCCTGCTATGTGTGTCAGCTAAGCTTACTTTGATGCTGGGAGTGCCATCAGTCTGAGATTAATTCCTACACAGTGTTTCCAGTGCCTTCATGCTGTCCTCTTGTTTACCCTCATTTAGGTCTACATAAGTAGCATTGTCTCAGCCCATTTCCTCTACACACTTAGAGACCTCTGTATTGTCAGTTGAGCAGTGGGGTCATTTTTCAGTTGACAGAAGGTCAGCAGGAGAGAGCAGCTTCAGTCAGCATGCTTCATCTGTAGCTCCAGCTAATACTCCTAATGCTTGTCTTAGGCCTGCTTAGCTACACTGATGCATATCACTGCACTTTTTTTGTCAAGAAGGCCTAAAAAGCCGAGATCATAAAGCAGTAAGTTTAACAATCAAACTCCCTTTCCCTAAATTCAGGATCAGAAAGCTACCAAGAGTCCAGCTTGGCATGCTGGACTCTTACAGCATGCCAAGTAATCCCATTCTGACATCCATCTCCTGGCATCCATCCATCTTCACGTGTCATGTTTAGTCTCCCTGCAATGCCACACAACAATGGTAAATTATAAAGTTAGTAAGTTATTTGAATGAGAAAACTTCTTACAGTGCATGACTTATAATGTACTGGCGTGAGAACGACACAGTCATGCGAGTAGAGCTTTGCATAATACAGGTTACATTACACTTCCAGAGCACAGTTGGGTGTTTCATCAGTACTGCAGGGATGGCAGGTGCATTCTTATAAGACTCTTTGCCACGTTTGTCTTCTGCAATGCTGGTATGTCATGTCATGCTCCAGGCATCTCACTCACAGGATCTGTCAGAAGTTTTAACTGTCAGAATTCCCATGACGCTGATATGGCATTGGTTATAGCTTTTGTATGACTTTGGAAAATTAAGGGGAGGTTTTCATGATGTGTGTTGTGCGGCCTAAGAAGTCCAGCTGAAGCTTCAGTCCAGTCAGCTCTCCCTACCACAGCTGAGCAGGGTGACAAGAGCAGAGAATTACTATTGGAGAGAACTCTTGAGTAGCATAGCACAGAAATAAAATTTCTGTACAGAGATGGAGTCCTAACAGTGCTTAATTTGTGTTTTCATAAATTAAGCAGAGATAAGCAAGTTGAAACACCTTGCAGAGATATTTCTGATTTATTCACACACTGTAATGTAAATTAAAGAAAGAAAGGTCTTTGATACTTCAATAGAAAGGAAAATGGAATAGCTTCAGGATATGTTCAGTAAGCTGCATCCCATGCATGTGTTCTGTTTTGTAATGCAGCATTCAAAGGCTGTGGGGATCTTTCTAGGAATGAGACCCTCAGTTGTGAAAGCGTCCCTTGGTTATTCATTAAGACCAGACTCAGCCAAGGAAATTTCCTTGTTAACATATGCTACGAACTAAAAATAATGGGCAATGCCACAGTTTCAAACAGAGTTTAAGAGAGCATTTTTTTTATTTTTGTTTTGGTTTAACTTATCTGCGCTACAATAATAAACTACTTAATTTTCACTTGGAGCAAAATGTCTTGATAATATTTTTCTTTTCTTAAAGCTTGTCCAGCAAAAGGCAAGTATTAAAGTGAGACAACAAGCTCTATCTGTCCTTTTGGGTGGATTGATACACCCTTGAAATGTATAATCCTACAAAATTACTTTGGGGATGTTTAACACTTTCCTAGAAGCTATAAGGGCAAGGTTAAGGCAACAAAATAATTCCCTCTGGAAATTCTTTTGTCAAGCAGCCAGAAGGCAACTCACAGCTTTTAAGATTACTTGTAATCTGTGGCAGCTATGTTGTGCCCAAGATTGGTTTAGATACCTTCTGACACAATTGCACTCTCCTCTTTGTATAAATTTACATATGTTCACTTATATAGCTATGTGTTTTATATTAACTTACTATATATTATTTACGTGCATTTCTGGTGGTTTGGTTTGGGTTTTTTTGGTTTTTTTTTTTTTTCCAATGTATTTTTTATTTTATTCTTAACAAAAATCTGTTTATACGAAAAAAAAAAAAAGAGCGTTTTGGCCAGGGAACATAGAGTCTTTGTTTCTGTTGGGGAAAATTCAAACCAGCAGACTTCCTTCAGTATGACGGTTGTTTTCTGTGGGTAGTTAGTTAGGACCGTGAATACAGCTGATATTGGAGACACTAAAATCATAGAAGGCAAAGATAAAAGTCACCCTTAAAAATAAGTCTTCATGTGATATTTCATTGTGTTCTGTCCAGTCTTACATTAATCAAGGAATTTGTCTTTTTTTCCTAAGATGAACATCTTCACTGTGACTGATACTTGTTATGGTGGTTAGGAAATACCAGTGCAAACCAGGACACCATTGTGCTGCACTGGGCACATACACTTAGTACGAGGGTGAGCCTTAAGTCTTTAACTGTGCTTTATAACCAAATCAGGTTTTTCTCAGTCAGGCTCAGTATTACATACTGAAGTATTTATACAGTAGGATCTGCTTGGAAGAGAGAAACATTTTTAATATTGCACAACTCTTTGTGTTGCTGATCCGGTTCCAGTGATTTATGCTGTACAGTCACCCTTCACCTCATTTTCACATCTGCAGAACAGTTTTGAGATCTTGTATTTTGAGTTGGCACTTTTACATGGCTGGGAAATTTATCACAATGCAGGACAAAGACAAGCCAACTTGGTTTTTGCCTTGGCCTGCCAGAATCTACTTCCACTCAGTGCTTAGCTATGTAAAACATAGTGACAAGAAGCTCCACCTCTGATTTTGTGACTAGTTCTGAATTATTTTATTATTGTCACTTAGATGAACAGATAAAGAACCCATCCCAAAGAGCCTGCAGTTTAAGTCATGTGTGATCTAAAAAAGACACACTGTACAATGAAATGGAAATAGGAGAGAGGATTACTAGAGAAAGGTAATAGGAATCTTGCTTACAAACATGCATATATTCAACCTATTAATATTTTTAATAGACTACTGTTTGTATGCATGCAGACTGTGTCTCTGTAATTCATGTAGAATGGCACTGCAATCCATGTGTAGCACCACTTAAAACTGGCCAGGAGTTACCAGAACTCTGGCTAGTCTTGCAAATGTGCCCAGCAGAGAGCTGTTTTGATTTTGAAGAGGCATCATTGCAATCAGGAAAAGAAGAGTGTTTGAGATTATGTGATGGACAAAGCAGAGAACCAAAAGTAATCAGTGAATCTGAAATTATCATCTATGAAATCATGAGCTATGGTATTAGGTCATGCACAATAAATCTTTGAAAGAACTTTCACCACAAGAAATAACCAGCAAGTCAGATCGTCACATAGAACACCACAGGGATCAATATCAAGGCCTCTAAGGCTGAGGTTTTTTTCTGACATTGCAGCAGAGCTAATTAATCCAACTGAAAATTAGAAGGAAATACAGTCAATGCCTCCCAAAACCACTTCTTTCACAATGAATCCATAGGAACAATTCCTGTTGTGAATCCACTCTCAATACATTGGACTGGGAGACAGCGACAGATGATGACAACTCTTATGGGAATTTCTGGGCTCAGGAATTTATGGGGTTTTTTCCACACAAAAGTCTTAGGCTGTTGAACATAAAAGCATCCACAGAGCCATTCAGGCTGAAAGTAACCTTGGGAGGACACTAGCCTGACCTTCTGGCCAAAGCAGGGTCATCTCCAAGGTCAGACCAGGATGCTCAGGATTTTATTGAGTTGGGGTTCAAGAATATCCAGAACAGAGATGGCACAATCTGGCTGGGAAACCTGTTCCACTGCCTGGCTGTCCCTGTGGGGGAAAAGTTGTTCCTTATCTCTAGCCTGAACCTATATAATTTCAGTTTATGCCTGTTAATTCTCACCATTATGCCGGGCTGTGAGGAGACTGCCCCTCCCCTTTCCATCCCCATCCCATAGGCGCTGAGGTGTTACATGCCTCAGAGCCATCTCTCCTGCAAAGCAGAGCATTGTTCACGCTGCTGCAGGTGCTGCTGACCCCTGTTGCTGATCAGATGCATGGCTGGCCATTGCTTAGCTGGCTTCCTACAGGGTCCAGGACCTTCTCCCCAGCACTGACCTCAGCCCCATCGGCAGTGCTGCCAGGACTCTGCCTCCTCAGGGCCGGGCTGCACATTGCTCCTGCTCCATGTGCACAGGAGCCCTATCAGACTGTTTCTTCTGCCTATCCAAGTCCCTCTTTATGGCAGTCCTGCCCTCATGCATTATCAGCTGATCCTTGCAACATAGTGTTATCTGCTAACTCGATGAAACTGCATCCTGTCACCTTGTCCACCTTGTCAGTGCTACAAATCTGAAACAGGACAGGTCCCAGTAACGACCCCTGTGTACCCTCCTTGTTACCAGCCTCAAGGCAGCATGTGACTCATTTCCACCAGGCTCTGAGGCCTATCATCCAACCAGGTATTTAACCATATGGTTGTCTACCCACCCAGGCTGTATTATCCCAACTTGAATACAAGAATATTGTGGAAATAGTGTTGTAAGCATTGCTAAAGTCAAGACAAATTATATCCACTGCTCTCTCCTCATCCACAGTTCCAGCCATTTTATTGCACAAGAAACCCAGTAGATCACACATGATTTACCCCTAAGACTGTCCATGCTGACTGTCCTCAGTCACTCCTTTTTCTCCTTCATGTGATCAGAAAAGTGCTTTAAAGAGGACTTTCTCCAGCCTCTGTGATTCCCCAGCATCCTTTGAATCTTTCTTTATGATATAGCAAACAGGCCTGTTTCTAAGGTGGCATTGTCTTCCTCAGGTGATCAGACCTTACAGTGTAGCAATATGATAGATCTTATTTTGTGCCTGGTCTCTTTCATGCATAAGTATAGTCATTATTTGACACCCACTCACAAATGGTCCACTACATGTTGACAGCACAGCTTTTCAGAACAGTGTATAAGAAGAGAATTGCAAAGAGCAGTTTATAGAGCATGTGGGCAAACTGTTTTTCACCTTTGAGAGGAAGTCAGAGGTGCGGGGTATGCGTATTATCAGCATGCCTGAAGTAGTCAGGTTCTGTCACAGACTGTAGACATATACCATGACTATGGCTGTACAGAGTATTTCCCCAGGTCCCTGCTCTCAATGGATATAAACAGTGCCTATGAAATGAAGAACTATAGAAGTTATCATGAAACACAGGTAACTGGATTTGGGCTTAGCCCTTTCTTCCTTGAATCATTTCTTCCAGTGCTGTAGGAGAGCAAAGATGGAAGGGGAGAGAGCAGAACTCAATTACCCTGCTAATACTGGGCTGCAAAGGGCATTTGTCTTGCTGTTGCAGTACATGCATTGTGCAGCCTCACACCTCTTTAGGCATGATGTTGCTGGTCAGCCATCAGTAGGGCTTGTCCTGTGGGTGAGTGTGGTGATTTCTAGGGTGGTAGGATGGTCCCACTGAGCCAAAATCGCTGAAGGTTACTGGCCTGGAAAATTCAGAGCATGAAGCTGGCTCACTCTCTTAACACCTGCAAGGATGTCATCCCAGCTGCCACTGCTTGTGAGCAGCACACAAAATGAGGCTCAGCATGGCTGTCTGGGAGAACACACTTGCATCCAGCTGCATGGGCAGCTGCTTTCTATGTGTTACTAAATCCTGGGACTATCTTAGGAATGGTGGCAACCCTTACTAGGCCATGTAGCACTTTATTTAAACATGGTGAAGATTATTTCAGAACTAATTCATAACTCACATGAAAGCTTGTTAGGTATTCAGGGATTTTCCTTCCTAGGAATTGGACACATTAGTTCTTTGCTATTGTATATTATATAATTTTCTTAGATGTATTATTAGGTATCATATGTCTACATAGGGATCTCTGTTTTATATGCATTACATTAAAGGCAAAATAATTTGCAAGTCTCATGAATGTGTAAACTAAAACCCAATGCACTCTACAGGATTTTGTTCTGTTTTTCCTATGGAGTTCTGTCACTGGATGTCATGAATGCCTTTTGCAGCTGCAAGGCTAAGAAGGTGGGCTTCGTGCATAAAAGTGTAATCCTGTGAGAAAAAAAGCTTCTCTCACGGGCTTGGAGGCCACCATAGGTTATCTCTTTTGCCCTCCCAGTAGATGAGATTCTAATAGAGAAGCCATTACCACCAAGCAGGGTGGCTTGCATGGGTACCAATGCAAGCCTAGACTCCTTTCTTCCTCTGTTTTCACCATGCAGTGAAGCCACACTGATCTTCTAAGGGAATTGCTTAGACAACACATGCCCAGATGATCCGACAGATTACCTTCCAGAGGCAAAAGAAGTATAAAGCCAGCTGGTCCTTCCAGCCAAACTTTGGAAAAAGCATCCCCAGATTGTAAGTCTGCTGGTGAGGTTGACAGATCATCTGAGCATCCGTGAATGGACGTCTTGGCACCACTCCTGCCCAGTAGTCTCAACCACCTGATGTCTTTTTTCCAGCTATTGTCTGTTGTCTAGCACATCAGTGTGGCTAATAATGGCTAAAAAGAAAAATCCATAATACATTCAGCTGAGTATACTGTTCTCAGAAAAACAAACTCATTCCAGCATTTTGGCAGTGTGACTTTGCAGGACTTTGCAAAACTTTTCAGAGCAACAAATCTGTGAGTACACTAACGTGTTGCCCCTGACCGCTCTCCTTAGAGGAAGAGCTGGAGACGATATGAAGACTCACAGGGATGTACATCTTGTCAGCTATATTTGAGGCTGATAGTGAAATAACAGCTTTACAAGACTGCTTTTTTTATAAAAGTGCTCTGTTTCCATAGTTACACAGAACAGATGCCAGTGTCAAGGGACCAACAGTACAAGAAGATCCACTTGCTGAAAGTTGAAACTAATCAAATTCAGACTGAAAGTAAGACATGAATTTTTAACAATAAAGCAAATTAATCACTGGAAATTGCACTTACTCAGACGTTCTTCATCTCCTCCAGGGCTGGAGATCTGCTGAAAAGAAATGCAGAAATGCTTCAATCAGAAGTTAGAGGCTTGATGCAGAAGTTGCTGAGTAAGTTTCCGGGAACTTACAGGAATTCAGTTTCTGCCCTGTCTGTCCTCAGAAGCTCTCTGCCAAGTCATTCAGCAAAACACTTTCTCAGTAGCACATAGCTGCTTTTAAAGATGTTACCCTCAGATCAAATGCTAGCAAACCCAGACAAATTAAACCAATACTTGCTGGTTTACACACATCTAGTCCAATGGTGATACTTTCTGCTATCCCAGGTGGGGCACTCCTATCATGATTGTGGGGAATAAACACTGCACAACAATTGGAACCCACTGCAGGAGTCAAGTGGGTGAGGTAAGTCAGCGTAGGAAGTCAAACAAGGATAAAACTATTCACTTATTCATTTGGTAGGGCTGGTTTTATGTCCGTTTAGCTCTGTGATCAGGCAAACAAACACTGACAGTCGTGAAAGAGGAGCAAAAGCACAGAGGAGCAGCAAGAGAGGCAATCTGTCTGTCTTCAGCAGCAGCCCAAACTTAGAGTAGTTCACCTGTAGCTTACTCTAACCCTGGGAGCTGTTTTTCCTTAAGTGGACAAGGTGGCCACTTGAACACACTTCCTCTTCCCTTGAAGCAGAGATGAGTAAGAGCTGACTTATTTTGTTAGTGTCTCTTGTTTGTAATGTCTGGGTGCCCCATGGGTCATTCGGTGTGGGTGCCCACACCCTACCTGGGGATTACCCTACACACATGATTGGAGTTAAGCTTACAATAGAAATAGCACTGGTGAATCCCACCCTTTAATCCTGGCTAGGTGAAACATAGGTAAGGCTTGTCAAATGACATGGCATTCAGACACTACAGTGACAGTGCAAAGCGTAAACACAAGAACAGCTAGGGTTTTGCTTCTAAAATTATCTGGGTCTCAAATAAGCCCTCCCAGATAGATAGGAAAAAATGGTTGATCCTTAACCCAGATAATTTCTTAAGCCCCCAGACAGCTGCAAGACAGAACCAGGGAGTCCGGGGCAGACCTGAGTGATGAGCAGCAGGACAGAAGGAATGAGGATGCAGGAGCTTCTCAGGTGAGCTTCATCCCGGAGGAAATGTATCACTGAAACGTCCCCCTTTTTTTTCATGATGAGAAAATACCAGAAGATACTTACTTGTGGGACATGCTATCCAAGTGTTACCACCACTTAAATTACTATGATTATAATAATGCATCACAACTGGATACAATGCTTCAAATACTGCAGCTACAGAAAGATGGGTTTGATGCTATGTGCTTTTCCAGTGTGCAGTACTGTAAGTTGGTATGCCATCTGATCTTCCCAACTCTCCATTATCCTACCAGTTCTACTGTCTTGTTTTCCTATAGAAAAAATATAGTCCCTTATGTATTTAGGAAAGTATATATCCCAGCTATTTTATTTCTTGGTTCGGAGTACGGGACTGCCTCTTCCCTTTTGGTATCTCTCAAGGTATGGTCTATTTCCCATAGCTGTCTTTCTGCTTTCAGTATTATCAGCTCTCATCATCTTCTGTTGGAACTACTTCTCTGTTTGAATGAAATGTCTGTTCTTAGACATGTCTGCAAATGTGAAAGTCTGTGGTGTAAAACTGCTAAACATGCTACATACGTTTTCTTCATACCTACTAGCAAACTGAATCTTCAAGTCAGGACTTTTTTGATGACCATACAAGGCTATACATTACAGAGGTCTGTAGGCTTGTTTCACATGTAAAGTCTGATTTCTCTTTTTTTCTGGTTAGAAAAGGAATTGAGAGGTGGCTTTAGAAGACACTGACTTCGGTAACAGTGTCAGTCAATGCAGACCACAGCTCCAAGATTCTTCCCTGTGAAGCTATGGGATGAGTCCATGGGGTATTAATCCTGGTGAGCATTGTGGCACAGCATCATCCTAGCAGAGTAGCTTTGATTTTTTAAGCTTTATGTAGTTCAGTACTGCAGAGGGTGTATATCAAAGCCCCCAGACATGTACATAGCACAATTGCTACAGTCTTGGTTGAGCCCCCACCATAAGAGTATATCCCAGCCCTTCTTTTGTGGCAGCTGTAGCATCTGTTGGACTTTTTACTGAGAGAGGAAACTTGCAGCCCCGGAAAGGACAGCCAGCAGCTGGCTGTCCTTACACTGCCACAGCGCTGTAATTTACTGATGCAGTTTCTTGTTTTGGCTGAAGCTGTCACCAAAAAAGGGAAGTCTTTCTCTCTTTCTTCCTCTTAATCTGAGTTCCCTCCAGTAGCTGGACTAGTATCAGGTATGGACTAGCATAAACAAACCCAAGACTGGTTTTCCATCTTATCAGTGAACGGTTAATGAAGCACTGCCAATCCAGACAGGGAGAGGAATGTGAGTGTCTGTGTGTGTGCACCTGCTTTCTTGAAGACAGTTTAAGCCACTTCATCCACAGCTCTTAAGTGTGCATTTGCGTGACATGTTAGAGGAACTCCAGTGCTATTTGTCAGATCCACTACTGAAAAGCCTTCCCCCTACTTTGCAGGAGTGCACTCCTCTCTATGTGAAGAATTTGCAAACGTGCAAAGACTCTCTCCTTGAGGGTTTTTTTTCCTGTTTGGTGATGCCTGTGCCCAGTTATGCTGAACCTCTTATTTTTGGTTATCAGAATAGACTGAGTTATATTATAGGACACTATTAACAACTTTTATCTCAGGGAGGGAAGTGGTTATATATCTATTCTAGTAAAAGGAACTTTGGTTCAGCAAGGTTTTATGAACGTTTGCATGTTTGAAAGAGTAGAGAAATTAATATTCTGAAAGGATATCTGTGAGTTGTTTCTATGTATGGTCGAGTGTGCTTAGAATATTTCTATACTATGCTTGGATTTTTTCAATAAGAAAAACTAAAAATAATAAATAAGTCCTGGACTTAAATGAGAGACTCTGACAAATTTTCCAAGAGCAATGCTACAGTAATTGGCATGCATCTTGAACAAAAGGAAAAGGAAAATTATTACAGAACAGCTACAATTTGGGAAACAGCTTCATCTATGCTATAAATAATGTAAGTGCACTTAGCACTCCTGAAAATAGTTTAACAAATGAAGGCTTTCATAGACATCCTGGGCGAAACATAGAATTAACATGTATTCGGTGGGGAGCCACCGAGGCGGGGTGCTGACAGAAAAATGGTGACTTGTGTCATGAGAACAGCCCCCATGAAGAAGGACAAAGGAGACATTGGTATTTGAAACTCTGTCTTTCTGTCAGTCTTCTGATTCGTTTGTCTCTTGACAGGATTTTTTATTATGGCTAGTTTTAAAATTAGATCCCAGACAATGCTTTGCTCAGTAGCTCAGCAGTTTCTACACAAATGTCCGTTGCCTGCTCTCCATGCCACTATGTCAAAGAAGTCACTCAGCACAACCCGCTCCTCATCATTTTGGCTTGTGTGTGGAGGAGAAGGTCCCTTCTCCACTGGTCTTTGAAGACTGCTTCTCATATGTGAAGTATCTCGAGGCCTGAGGAGCAGCGCGGCACATCAGTGGTAGAAGAGGAAGGTTCTGCTTGTTCTTTGCAAATACACTGACACTGTTAGAAAGTACAAGCCCTTTCTTTCCCTGGGGGAAAACAGCCTTTAGGTTGATGAAGTAAGATGACAGATTTGCGTGAGAAAACCTGCTTCGGGCCTTCTCATGAAGCCCCTATTTGGTTGACAGAGGTCTTTACCCTCCAGGGTGGCTAGATGAGAAGTGTCAGATGCAGTTCCAGTCTTCTATTAATATTATGAGGTTTCTCATCTCATACTGTATTTTTGGTACTTGCTTTTTTACCTAAAACCAGGGACAGACTTAGTTAGGATGCACTTTGGAAAACACTAGTGTCTTTGACCAAAGAGCAGGAAAACACTTTTTTTTTGTTCAGTAATAAAAGCCAAAGGAAGCTGTCATACCTTGCTAAATTCTGATCTTGCTGAGAAGACGATATAATCTACACAGAGCAGTTTTTCAGGGTGGTGGGTGAAGCTGAGCTTCAGAGCTATTTGTGTATAGGCTATTCCTGCTAAGGAGCAATCCTCTGCACTGCCAGTCCTCAGTGGATGCTCTTGTCTACTATAGCCATGATGGTCCATCTGGCCTGATTCCTGGCCTGTAAAAACACATCATTCTTGCATCTCTGTTAACACAGTTTTGCTAGCATCAGCTTCTCAGGAGAAATCCAGCCAGCCTTTTGGTAGAAACTCCTTGCAGGTCTCTAATCGGTGTGCCAGTGGGGACTGGTAAATTCAGGCTGTACTCATCTTTGCCATTCAGAAAACACTGATTAGAGTGTGGTCCCAGGTTTAGGAGCGTGATTATTTCCCTTTAATCACTTGAAACGGTACTCGTGAAGCTGTAGCTGGAATACAGTGTCCAGTTTTGGGCAGAACAACAGAGATACCAACAGACTGGAATGAGTCCAGAGGAGAGCTGCTGAGGTTGTGCAAGGGGCTGGAGCACATGACATACATGGAAAGGCTAATGAAGGCACATTTGTTTAGCCCGCAGAGTAGAAAGCTAAACAGGGATCTAATTGAATTCAAATAGATAAGCCACAGAGAAGACAAAGCCAGAGGTGCACAGTGAAAAGATAAGAGACTGGCACTATTCACTAGTTACAGCAAGGGGAATTTCACTTGACTATAAGAAGAAAGATTTTTCACTATGAGTGTGGTCCAACACTGGCCCATGTGCCAAGAGTGGCTGTGGGTTCTCCACTCTTGAAGGTGCTCGGAACTCAGCAAGACTCCAAAGAACCTGATCGGATTGCTTCTGCTTTGAGGAGTTGGACCACAGATCTTTGTGGGTGTTTTCCCACCTAAATTATTCTATGACCTGATTTTACAGCACCTGAGCTGAGCGCTATGAGAGAGTGAGTTTACAATTACATGTAAATAGGCCCTGGACACCTATACTATCCATAGGTTGTGACTGATCTCTCATGGACAATTTTTTGTATAATTAGCCTCAAATCATTCTGAATCTTGGATATATTGGTGAAATGACCACCCGTGTAAGTTAAGGAGGCAGTAAAATATCCATAAACGCCTTTCACCAAGGATGAAGACAGAAATAAAGATAAGTAATGTTTAGTGTCCATCTTTGATTTCCCTATTTGATATTTTCATTTGTGTTCTCATGTTTTTAAGGTAGTCTGTTATCATTCTGTATCACAGCAGGTACAGACGGCCTATGAGCATGTAAAATAATTTCAGTCTGCATGAAAGCTGCTATTTTAGCCTAAACCAATTGTAAGTCTGTCTTTTGATTTCTATTGTTCATGTTGAAGAGCACCTGGAAGGCAACGATGGAGATAAGATCCTCAGTAAAAGAACATAATAAAAGTTATTGTCATATTGTTTAAACCAGCTTGAAATGGATTGTTTTTTCTGACCTTATGTCATCTTTAAAGGTTTGAATGGAGTACAGGAGTTCCTGATAAACATTAGTGTCTTACCTAAAGAAGAGCATGTTTGCAAATGGTAAATTAGCTGAAAAGTGCTGTGGGGACCCATTCAGGTGAGCTCCACTGTTCTCAATCTAAGTAGAAGCTGACACTACTTCCCATTAGAGACCTGTTTTTAATTGTATGATTGTGAATCACACAAAAAACCTCACCCAAAATATTGGAAGCTAACAGACATGGCACTAAAAATACTTTTTTGTTTGTTTTGCTTCAAAAAGGTGATTTTGTGGGTAAATTTTTCTGTAAGCCAATATTTATAGTTCGTTGCCTTCCCTTTACCCAAATAATAATAAAAAACCTAATAAAATAAAGAAAAAAACCTCAAACAAACAAAAACTGAAAACCCAAAAAACCCCATCCAGCTCTGAGAATAAATGAGATTCAAGTAAATGAGTAATGAGATTCAAAGATTAGGACTTCTTAGTCAACTAAAAATAATATAAACACAAGAAATAAAGAAAAAAAGATTCCTGGTTCCTTAATTAGGTGCTGCATATGAAGTTTGATTTGCTACTACATATGCAGTCTGACTTGCTAGAATGTGGATCACTGTGAAAATTCAATTTTCAACAGGGTTGTTGGAATATCCATGCAAGTCCAGTCTTGTAGCTATAATAATATTCATAGATATTAGCAGGCCTTATCAGGCCCTTTGCCTAGAGCTGTGAGCTAAACTGATTTAAAGAATGTGTAGGTGGATTGTCAGGAAACACATTTCTTCATAATGACGTCTTTTAGACTTGGGGGTGATCACAGAGAGGAAGATGTAGAAGTCTTTTATTTCAAGAACTGTTGTTAAAAGCTTTTGGAAATATTTTACATAGAAAACTGCCTTTCACAGGCAGATGATAGGTCTGCACTAATGTGAGGCAGCCTTCCTGAACAGAAAGGGAATTTTGTTGGACAAAACCAGGAAACATACTTCCTTTACTCTTTCCCCTCAAACACCTCCAAGAGATTGTGTGGCTAAACAGATGTACAGGAGACTGGTTTCAAACTGCGCAGCTATTGAAGTAAAAGGGCTTAGTGCAGACAACTGATAGCCAGCACATTCTCACTTACTTTGCTAATTTAGTTTGTGTCGGAGTGAAAGGAAAATTTGCTGCAGGTGATTGAACACCTGTATCAGGTAACACGCCATACACTTCAGAATATGTAAGTATTTTCTCAGGTGAAGCCTGAAATGTGTTTTTACTTTGACAGTAAAGACACATTTGACATCTGCTGAATGTTACAGCATTGAGTGTCTGATCTATGGAAAATGAAAGCAATTTGCAACAGTCCTGATTAATACTGAGCAGAGTCTTTTACAGAGCAGTATTCCTTTTACAGAGCAGGGAGGGATGCCATCTAGAGGGATGACAACAGGCTAGAGAAGTGGGTCCATGAAGTTCAACAAGGCCAGTGTAAGGTCGCGGCAGCCCCAAACATGGACACAGGGTGGGCAATGAGTGAATTGAGAGAAGCCCAAAGGAGAAGGACTTCAGGTTGTTGGTCAATTAAAAACTGAATTATGGCCCCACAATGTGCGCTTGCAGCCCATTAAGTCAACTGTATCCTGAGCTCATCCAAAGAAGTGTGGCCAGAAGGTCAAGGGAGGTGATTCTGCCCCTCTACTCTGCTCTCTTGAGACTCCATCTCAAGTAATGCATTCAGCTCTGCAGTCTTTAACCGAGGAAAGACATGGACCTGTTGAAGAGAGTCCAGAGAAGGCCACAGAAATGATGACGGGGATGTAGCACCTCTGCTATGAAGACAGGCTGAGAGAGTTGGGCTTGTTCAGCCTGGAGAAGAGAAGGCTCTGGGGAGACCTTTGAGCAGCTTCCAGTACCTAAAGAGGGCCTACAGGAAAGATGGGAAGGGGCTGTTGATCAGGGAGTGTAGTGATAGGACAAGGCATAATGGTTTTAAACTGAAAGAGGGTAGATTTATAATAGATATTAGGAAGAAATTCTTTACTGTGAGGGTGGTGAGACACTGGCACAGATTGCCCAGAGCAGCTACGGCTGCCCTATCCCTGGCAGTATTCATGTCCAGGTTGGACAGGGCTTTGAGCAACCTTACCTAGTGGCAAGCGTTCCTGTTCTTGGCAGGGGTTTGAAACTAGATGATCTTTAAGGTCCCCTCCAACCCAAACCATTCTATGGTTCTATGACTCTTTCACCCCTTTGGGATTGTTGTGGTTTAACCCCACCTGGCAACTAAGCACCACAAGGCTGCTTGCTCACTGTGGGATTAGGGAGAGAACTGGAAGAGTAAAGGTGAGAAAACTCACGGGTTGAGATGCAGACAGTTTAATAGGTAAAGCAGCAGCCACACACACCAGCAAAACAGAACAAGGAATTCATTCACCGCTTCCCATGGTCGGGCAGGTGTTCAGCCATCTCCAGGACAGCACAGCTCCACCATGAGTAATGGTTACTTGGGAAGACGAACGAACACCATCATTCTGAGCATCCTCTCTTCTTTCCTGTTCCCCCAGTTCTATGTGCTAAGCATGACACCATATGGTATGGGATATCCCTTGGGTCAGCTGGGGTCAGCCATCCCAGCTGCTGTGTCCCCTCCCAACTCTTTGTGCACCCCCAGCCTGCTCGTTGGTGAGGTGAGTGAGAACCAGAAAAGGCCTTGGCTCTGTGTAAACACTGCTCAGCAGCAGCTAAAACACTTCTTAGCACTGTTTCCATCACAAATACAAATCATAGCCCCATACCAGCCATTATGGAGAAAATTAACTCTACCCCAGCTCGAACTAGCAATAGCAAAGCTCATGATACAGAGCTCGTGATACATTAGAGGTCAAGCTTATCTTTGAAACATAGCTTCTCTTAATTAATTTTAAATGACAAGTTAAGCAGGTACTCTCAACTGACTTTAGAAAAAGTAATTAATTTAACCTTGAAGTAACTTTGTGAGGAAAGGAAATCATCGTTTGTGTGTTAGAGAAATCGAAAAGAATCCCTACAGAGACACTATTGTAAAAGCTTTACTCAAAGCCCCATGGCAAATGTAATTTGGGAAATTAAGAAAAAAATACTCATATGTGTCTGTGATTTTGGATCTGAAACAGAAAAGTGTCTTTTCCTCAATGTTCTGCAGGCAAACTGTAAGCTCTGAGAAATTGTCTGTATTTTTACCATGTCTCAACTACCATTTTAGCTCTGGCCTCCTTCCTCTGCACTCCTGTAAATGCACACTGTTTTCTTCTGTGGTCCATGCTATCTTGGCTAAGGTGCATTCAGACCTGATTTGCTTTTCTATGTAAAGAGAAAGAAAAAAAATAGTAAGTCAGTGATTTTCACTTTTAGCTCAGTATTTCCCACAAGCCGTAAATTTACTTAATCCATTTGTGTGCATAAAAAAGCAGGTTCAATTTGGACCCTAGATCAATCTAGGACTAGATCAGTTACAAAAGTTTTTGTCACATGAGACAGTCTTTAGCTAGTCTGCAAAGCTGCATCACTTCTGACAGTGAGTATGGCCAAGCTTGTGAGAGAAGTTCAAACCAGTATTTTGGCAGATTGTTTAGAAAAGGAACACAGAAGCTTTTCACTCCATTCTTCCTTAATAGCTAATTCCAGGTTAATTAATGTGCACCTAATTAAATTTGCACTGATATCATGAGGAAAAACAAGCAGTTTCCATGGGACCCTCTATGAATTTTTTAGCAACTTGGATACAGAATCATTTTCCCTAAAAATGCTGAAAAATCTATTTTGCTTTAGGACCTAGTGCAGTGGGATGCTGGTACACGTTAAATGTGAAAGCCTATCTTAATCATTGTTTTCATAGAATCATAGAACCATAGAATGGTTTGGATCGGAGGGACCTTGAGCTGAGTAAAAGTTGCTGCAAATTTATTTTTTGCACCCCTTTGTATATCAGCTTTGCCTCCTCACTTTAGAATGGTAAATTTGCATTGAGTGGGAGACCACTTTTCACAGGCTAATACAAAGTAATACTCAGGATTAAAATATGTCATTGCTCCAGTAAAGGGCCATGTCAATGAACTACCTCACTCTACTTAAAACAGCCTACTGAAGGGGATTCTCAGCTAGTATCACACAGCACCATCACCATTTATTGTTGTTAACAAATAGTTAATCTCAAATACACTGCTGCCACTGCTTTTTTTGTTGATGCCTTTTCCCTCCATCCCATGTGAGAAACAGAAGGCACAGTTCTGTCTACTCAGCCTGTACTGCTTATCCTGTTTCCTACAAGTGATGTGTATAAGCACACCTTTGTGAAGAAAGTGTTCTGCTCCTTCCAGCTTTGGATTAGCTGTAATAACTCAGAGTGGTTTTCTGTTACTTTATATCTCAATGTAATTTCATTCCTTCCGGTTGATTTTAAATTAACATTGTACCAGCTACTTCTTCATACAGTATTCTGTACAGATACACAAAAACAAGTAACAGCTAAGCTTATGTACAGACTGGGTTTCTAAAACTAATTGAATTATCATAAGATGTAAAGATACTCACATGCACAATTGTCAAACCTTCCTTGGTTTCATATAGGATAGTTATTTGTTCTAGGGAGAAATTTTAGAAAATGCCCTTCTAAGGCTATCAAGTTCTGCCCATCAGTTTTTGATTTATGTATTACCTGAAATATTTTTGTTCTTTTACTTTGCACATAGTGACTGAGATGTGCTATAAATAAGTATTGTCTCTAGAAGAATGGGAATAAGGAGGTTTTGTGCGCTTCTTTTTCACCTGAATTAACTACTTTCTTGTGGAAAGAGCAAAACCAGGAAAGGCACTGACTTAATTTAAATGTATAGATAGCTCTAAGGCATAAAGGCAGTTTCACTGTTGTCCACAGAACTGGCTTTACACTAAAGGGCTTCTTTGAACTCAAGCCCTTATAATTAGACTTCATCAGCAAAAGTACTTTCTGGTGCAACTGTCTTGCAGCATTATCATGCAAATGACACAGAGGGCTAAAGCTGGATCCTAACTGTAAGATCACCAAGCTGATTTGGTGCAGCAAACACATTGCAAAGCACAATTATAGCAGTGAACTGTCATTTCTTCTCATGTTCTGCTTGTCTATGCCACATTCTTCCTCTTGGAGGACATTAAAAGCTCTGAAGGCAACTAGATACCCATTCATACTTCTAAGAAAAAAGCAAACTTCATCATTTTTAGACAGACCATCATTTTGTTGTCCTGACACATGACTTTACTGGAAAGACTGAGCAATGTACATATAGATGCATTTAACTGCATGTCTTAATCTTTTAAAAACAAAATATAGATAATCTGCAGCATAGTGCACTTGGGAAAATTCCAGGCTGGAAACTGCCTGAAGTGTGGGTTTTCTACATTGTGAGTTTTCTGCTGTCTCCTGTATACCCACATCAGTGATTTTAATAGCAGTTCAGCTCACATAATCATAAATGTAGGCTGGAATCTGAAAGGAAAGAGACCTGTTTGAACTGGTAAGTCTCCTTCAACATGATTTCCAAAGAAAAGAGGTGAGAAACATGAAACACGCAATCTATTGATATGGCATTAATTATTATTTATATTACATTATAGGTGAAGCCAGTATTATACAGGCAAGCACAGTAGATTCACAGTCCTGTCACGCAGATGCAGCTTGGATTTCAAAGTAGAAAAGGAATTAGTTTCACCACATTCCTTGAGTCCTGAATAAGTATACAGGATCCAAATTTCTTATTTTCCTCTGTTTTCTTCTGCTTTTGGTTGTTTTTCTGTTGTTGTTGCTGTTTGTTTTGTTGTTGTTTGGTTGTTGGTTTGGTTTGGTTTTGGCTTTTTTTTTTTCAGAACTAGCAAATTGCTGGTCAAACTCTTGTATGTGTTTGTGCACCACCAGGCTACAATTGCACAGAAAACTATTTGCAGTGCTTCTTGTAATTAAGTATAAGAATGCCCCTTGCAATTAACTATTCCCTGGCTGATGTGCCCCCTGCTCAAAGGGCTGTTATTTACTCCCTTTATATTGCCAAAGTGGGTAAAAAGATGCAAGAAAACTACTGCAAAATAAGATAATCTGACTATCTTTAAATATACAGATTTCACTGGGGAAAGCACTGCAGGACAGCTGAGAGATACCCTGGGTTTTCATGATACAGTCTATCAGAATTCATACAGACATACATACGAATGTCTAACAGTGTCCATGTGATTTTAAAAATTGTGGGCTACATATGAACAGAATTAATACAGGAGCACAAGTGGGAGACATGAACTGTTTTTTTCACTTATAAATTCAGCTAATGCCTTGTGACAAAGAACCTCATTAATGAGATACTGAACCTTTGTATGCCATGAGAACGTGGAAAGCTTGTACAGCGAGGAAAGTGATTTGGAGAGTTAAATTTGTCATGAATACAAATTCTGATGTAATCAGGGTCAGAGAAGCATTGAGTCGTATTTGTCCATGGAGTTGAACCAAGAAATTTTCTTCTTGGCATGATCCTGCGTTGATGTTACATTTGCATGATCTTCTCTGATTTCCAATACAAAGGTGACCAGGCAGCCCAAAGAACTGCATAGTATTCAACTGTTGCTAAGAGAAAAGCATACAACATTCAAGGATACCCTTCATCTAACTGAGTCTTTGTACTAATTGTTTACCCGGATTATTTGCAGGTCGAAGGAGGTGATCCTGCCCCTCTACTCTGCTCTCGTGAGACCCAGCTGCAGTATTGTGTGCAGTTCTGGTGTCCTCAAAATAAAAAAGAGATGTAACTGTTGGAACAAGTCCAGAGCAGGGCCATGAGGATGATCAGGGGACTGGAGCACCTCCCACATGAAGACAGGATGAGAAAGTTGGGGGTGATCAGCCTGGAGAAGAGAAGGCTGCGTGGAGACCTCAGAGCAGCCTTCCAGTATCTAAAGGGGGGCTATAGGGATGCTGGGGATGGACTGTTCATTAGGGACTGTAGTGACAGGACAAGGGGTAATGGGTTCAAACTTAAGAGGGGAAGTTCAGGTTAGATATAAGGAAGAAGTTATTTACTGTGAGGGTGCTGAGGCACTGGAATGGGTTGCCCAGGGAAGCTGTGAATGCTCCATCCCTGGTGGTGCTTAAGGCCAGGTTGGACAGAGCCTTGGGTGACATGATTTAGTGTGAGGTGCCCCTGCCAATGGCAGAGGGTTGGAACTTGGTGATCTTAAGGTCCTTTCCAGCCCTATTCTATGATTCTGTGATTCTATGATTACGCTATGTGGCTTCTGCAGATGGTTTTATGTCTGGTCAGCTTGCCAACATAGATGTGTGTATCTGCAGAAGAGCTCGCTTTGGAAACAGCTGAGAATCTGAGCAGGAGAGGTTGTCCAGGAATTAGAAACACAAAAAAGAGAAACAAAGCCAACATTTTAACAACTTAGATATACTCTCTCTTCAAGCCATAATTATGGGAGTGCTATAACTGCAGAAAGTGAGGCGCAAATTGGTGACAGGTCCTGCACAAGTGTGTGCCTGTGATTTGGACATCCCAGCAAATTCTTCAGAAAGTTTTAGGATTTCTTAGGCCTTTTATGAGATAGATACTCTCCAAGTGACTAGTATACATATGTAACTTTAAGGGTAAATAGTTGCTGTAACAACAGTATTTACTAAAAATAAAGCAATGAGGGTATTTACAAATATACAGTCTTTCAGCCCAGACACTAGGGTGGGAATTTGTGAACAATTAAAAAGTCAAGGCACCGTGTCACAGATCCTCAGCCTAAGATTATAGCTGCTGTGTATTACCTGCAGAGTAACACAGCAAGATTCATCACAGTATGCTGTTTTCCAGATATGAAAGAGCTGATCACATCCACAACTATTCTTAAAACATCCACCGAGATTTACTGAAAGTGCCACAGAACAGCACAGTGAATGGCTCCTGCTGAGGCATGCTGATAAAAATTAACTTTTCCTTCCAGTGGGAGTATCCTTTCCTGATTTTATATTGGGCAGAAATCTGCTCCGGTAGAGCAAAAGGCCTTTTGCTCTACTGGAGACCAAAAAGTGGCCTTATTCTTGGCCAAAAAATGGCCAGGAATGTTTGCCTTCTTTTTCCTACGGCATTCTTCCTCTTGACATCTCTCTACCATCACTCTCATATTCTTTCCCATGCTGTGGTCGGGAGGTTGTATGACAAAATAGTTTGAAATGTTGTCACTGACCATACAACATCTACAGTTTCTCTACATGAAGCATATATAGCAACAGGCCTTGACACGGGAAACATCATGGGAAACTCTGTGACGACCTCTGGAACTAAGGCAAGCTGGACAACCTGTTGTCAGAATTGCTGATGCTTTACTCAGCTGTGTCTGCAGAACCACAGGCCTCTGTCCAGTACATCTGCATACCCAATATTAGGAAAGGATTGGCTGTGCTTGTTGCAGACACTGGTATAATGTAGTTTCTATTATCATCTCTCATCTCAGAAAGCCAATGATATAAATTTGGCTATGCTATTTGTGCACTTCTGACCAACAGCTTTTGGAGTCTCAAATGTGGAAAATCTCAATGTTGATCAGAATCCACCAGTTTGTCCCACATGAGAGGTCTGAGGGGCTCTCTGTGTTCTGCTTATGGCCTCAAGAAACACAACTGTTTTGACAGACTGCTGAAAGTTTTGAAGGCCAGCAAGGACATCAGAGCCACCTCATCAGCAATCTCTGTAATGCAGAGTCAGAGGACCTCAGCCAGTGAACAGCAAGCCCTTATCTTTTCTGTTTGGACTTTCAGAGTTTAACAAAGGTTAACACTGGTGGCCGGAGTGTCATTCCCCAGAGACCTTGATGCCCATCACAGCTGCATTCTTCATAATAGGAAGGAAACGACACAATGCTGGCTATCTGCTAAATCAAATGCCAGCCTGACACAGACCCAGCCTAAACAACCACAGATGATCTCTTACTGTCACAGGAGGCAGAGCAATCACCCCAGAAATATTAGACAGAGCACTTTTGTAAACACATAATGATGAAAGCAGTAGAGAGGAAAGACAATTTCTCTTGATCTCTAAATTAAAAGAGCTGTTCTTTGCCTCTAATTGCAGCTTTGATCTCCTGCTTGAATACCAGTATTTTTTGAGCTGTATCTCACAGCACATAGAGCCTTAGTGAAACCTACTGTATTTTAGATGAAAAGGAAAACCCATAGAATTTTCCCAGGCTAAATTCTTGTGAAAAGAATGACCTTTAACTACAGCAGACAGAGATAGAAATGATCCAAGATTACCAACATTTTGTATTAATTCCCATTTACTTCTTAGGCCACATCAGCTTCTTGAACTTTCTGCTGGATCAGAAGGAAGGTAAAACACAGCACATTAATTTACAACCAGGACATGAAAGAAGACAGATGCTTTAGGGTGAGGCATTGGGCTGAGGACTCCGGGTCATACTCCAACTTCAACTTCCTGTATGACGTTGGGCAAGTCATGCAGTGATTCATCCCAGCCAACTATCGCTGAAGTAATGTCTAATTCAAGCTACTTGTGTAAATTATTCCTAAAGAGAAGGACTAGTCCCATGTATTTCAACCAGGTTGCATGTGTTCTTGCAGACCTGTCCCTCTCACTCTCCATAGAAGAAATCTACTGGCTCTCTTAGAGTAGATATTTAGCTTGTATGTGATCAGATGTAGTAATATGAATCTAGTTCTTAATTAAATGTATTCTCTTAACGTTTTAGTTTAAACGAAGTTTATTAACTATAAAAATGTGCAGTTAAAATACAGTTACTGCTTTTTTCAGCTTGTCATCTACAGATAAATGTTTAGCTCTCCAGAGATGGGACTATCCCTTGGAAAGATGCATACAGTAACTCACCAAACAGAACTCCTAGGGGGTTAAAGGACTACTGTCAGATAAACAGTATTGGCAACACTCTCTCTGACACCTGTTAGAGCCAGGGTTTTAAGGATGTGTATTTGGAACAAATTTCCGTTTGTGGATTTCTCCTTGAAGTACTTACTGTTTTAAAGGTTATAGGAAAGAAGAATATACTCCTGCTCTGTGTGCTATCAACACTCAGATCAGCAGGGCCTTAGTGTCACCAATTGGTGTGGGGAAAGACCATGTTATGGCAATAAGTTGTCCATATAAATGACATACATGGCATGTGCTCTGACATAAACACAGTTCATCTTGTAGGAACACATTTGCCTGCAGAACAGTGTAGGAATTCCACTGTCTATCCATCTCACCTCTGGTCTGCAGCTAGTGGAGCTCTGTTGTAGGCACTGTGGCAGGATACACAAATGCAGTACATTGTTTTCAGGCAACTGCACTGGTGGAGATCCCTTGGGGAAAAGAAAAACTCCATGAAAATTAAATGTTTTTATCCCAAGTCTGCTCCCTTTAACACTTATCTACCCAGTTTATTGTCTGAGGAACACCTGCACAGATGCTTACACCTGCTTTTGCAGCAGGGCCCACACAGAGAACAATGTGACCTGAGCACAATTCTGTGCACACCAGCAGCAGATGCACACCTCTGACAGTGACCGACAGCCCAGACAGCAAGGAGGTGCATCCCAAGTTTGATTTATTGTTCTTTGTCCCTTCTTGCTGTGTGGAGCACTGCACTACAAACATGAAGTCCTTTAGAGCAAGGGCTGTCTTTCCATTTTTTGTCAGTGCAACATCAATCATAGTGGCATCCCTATGCATGCCTGGAGTTTCTATGCATTACCCACAATGTAAATAGTAACTAAGAAGAATAGTAAGTGCTCTATGACTGACTGCTTTCTTCCTGCCAGCCAGCAGCTGAGTTTTTAAAGTGTTTATGGCTGTAGTTCATAAAGAACTGTGGAATCATCCCTTCTTAAATGGCACTCTATAAATCTCAAGTCATATACTTTCCAGAATTTTACACACTTTTTAACATTCCGTAGTTCCAGTTATGCACAATGGCAACCATTCTTCTCCTGGATTAATCTGTAGATAACTGAATACTACAGAGCTCATTTGAGGAGTAATGATCAAGGACACTGTGCACTGCATGGTCAGCTAATGCCACTGTGATTGTGGAGACACTCTAACCCTGCAGCAGCCCACGACATAAACCTGATATAAGCCATGCATGACCAAGATACCACCAATCCTGTGGCACAGTTCCCAGGTACTTCCCTGTCTGAGATGTTATGTCCCAGGTTTACCTGTATGTCATATGAACTGGAAACCCAGCATCCATGAAATCACATTGGCAAGACAGGCATTGGGCCAGCTCCCATCTGTCTATGAGCCAGGTTCTGGTGCAGAACAGGAAGACAGGTAAACTGTTATTCTCGGAAAGAGACAGAACTGTAGTCCTAAGCTTAAATTTACTTATAGGACATGTCTGCAAGCAAAAGGCTTGAAGCTTATATAGGTCCTGCCCAAGTCCTTGTAACAGCAAAAAGTGAAGTTACCATTGCTAACAATATTTACATTGAAAACTGTAATTGGATAAATTTCTCCTTTTTTTGAATGTTCTGGCACAGTAATACAATGGCTGCAAGGAAAAGGTCATATTGCCTGATCGCCATAGTACTTACCACATGAGGAGCAGAGAAATAGGGAGTACATAGAGACTTTAGCTGTTAGTTTCAAAGCTGCTTTCGGGGTAAAATCAGCAGCAACAAAGAATGAGCTGAATAGCTCCATCTCACTAAAGGGTGTTACTATGGAAATAAGGAAAATAGCTTTTTCTTAGAATTAGAAGAACACAAAGGATAATGGCAAAAAAAATATACATTATAACACCTTTCCTGAAGTGGTTCCATATGTAGGTCTATGTACAATTTTTATCCCCAAAGTCACACTGCTGTCATTTGCTTTTTCTCTAGTAGTTTAGATGGGCAACGCAAGCATCAACTTTTGCACAGTTTTGATGCAACTGTGAAGCTCCACTTAAGGCTGGGGCTTGGGCAGCTCTCCTATAAGCTTTGCATTGTTTTCCACAGTGTTTCCATGGGAACCTCTTACTCTGCTGTGGGTAACGGAGACAGAAAAGATTTGTGAAGTTCAGTTAAGCCAGTTTGAAAGAGCTTCTGCAAGCTGCTCATGTAGTCTGGAGAAGAAAGAAGAAAGGAAACTTTGGTAGGAGACAGGATGGAAGAAACTGCAGGCTTTTAAAATGAAATCTGTATACCGCCAGAAACAAGTTATATATGTTTTAGTATATTGGTCCCACCAGTTCACATATGGCAAAACTCAGCTGAAAGTATACAGCACACTTATGGCTCCATGCATTACTAAAACTGTCCTCAAAATTTAATTTACTAGGTAAAGTGTAAACAATACAGACATTGCATGTGAAACTAAGAAGCAGCAATATATCCTTTAGCTTGGACAGAGCATGGAGAAACTGTGCCTGGCTACAGCCCAGCTTCTCCCTTGCAATGAACTCTTGCAATATTTCTCGGACTTTTGAGTGCCAGGGATGACACCCATGTATGTTATACTGCCCACTGCTCCTTTTCCATCAGTGCTTATGTTAGGCTTCCACACTAGTAGCACATTTTCGCCCAAAAGAAATAGAGGCTGGGGCTGGGCTTCCTGAGGCTCTGTTTGCTGTCACGGCTTTTGGTCCTACTAAAATTGTTACCCAATAAGGGAATATTGCCTCTGAAGAACAGAAAAAAAAATGCATCATGACTTGACAATAGACAAGGACAAATGTGACTTGATTTGTATTCCATTAAGAAAAATACACATATAAATAAACAGCTCTGTAGACTGAATCCTTCTATTAAGAAAAGGGAAAATATTTGTTCTCAAAGATAACTTGCTAGTTATGTACAGCATATTTATTAAGAGCACACAGTTGTACCCTGGAATTTTATGAAGCATTAATTATGATACGAAAATTAGAAACCAGTGTTCTTACTGGTGAGTATTCTTGTAGCATTCCTGGATAAATCCTATCAGGATTAATGGAAATAATGCTCAGTATGTATTTAAGGTACTAGTTTCATAGCAGAAACCAGTTCTAAGTTCTGGGAAATTATTTATTTCTGCCTTTCCAGGTCTCAACTTTGGCACACCTAAAAAAAATTCCATCTACTGTCTCTTATATAGCTGCACCTCAAAGAACTTAAAAATGAATATATATGATACTTTTGTTAACACATGGGGTGACCATGGCATGCTGGTTTTCCTCAGTGATAGCTTGGCGTGTTAGATTTGGTTTGCCACAAAACAGACTATAAAGCGCAACATTACAGTTCTATGTTCTCTATTGGTGATAAGATGCAAATATGAAAATAGGAGTGCAGAAGTTTACAGCTTCCAGGGTTTCTTCCTGCATTGGATGGTTGGGTCATATAGATACGTGGCAGTAAAACATCTCTGAGAAGTGCGAAGTTACTATCATTACTCCAAGCCACTTAACTTGTGCTCCTGCTGTTCAGTAAGTGTCAGGTGGCTTAAGAAGTCCATCACCAAGGTAAACTGAATGACAGAAACCAGATTTACACTAAGTGAAGATAATTGATGGAAGACTTTGCACTGATACCATAAACCTGTTTTCAAGCTGACTTAAAGGTTGTGCTGAATATTGCTGTTAAGTGCCCCATTCACAGAGAAGGATGACAGTATTGGATCTGGAGGGAAACAGACATAATTTTAAGTGAAATTTAACCAAGTGCTGATCTCCCTGGCTACCAGGAAAAAAGTAATTTAGACTGGGGTCAGTGATCTCATTTACAGCTCTAAAAAGCAGATTAATGCTTTTGAGATTCCTTTCTCTGAATGCAACTTTCCAAATTGTTCAAAGAAACATAAATAAAAATAAGATTCTAATTGTCATATGGCTTAAATCAGCTAACAGAACTTTGTATCTCAATTATTCTTTCAATGAAATGGTGATAATTGTACTTATTTGCCTCACTGAGGGGCTGTCAGAATAAATTATTGTTCATAATCAGCTTGCATTCTGAAAAAGGATGCCTTTTAGACATTCAGGAAGAGAACAGTTAATGTTGACAGAAAAAAGGAGCAGAGGGAGAAAAAGATCACAGTTAAAACTTGCTTCCCCAGGTGTGCTTTCTGCTGTTTCCTCACCCAATACAGTAATCACTTGAGGACAAAATAAGCCAGGCATATGAACACAATGCTAAGACACTACTGGCAGAACTTCCAGTGCAGGCCAGCACTGTAGCAATGTCTGCTCATGGCCTGTCAAGACCACTACAGGAAATGCACACTACAGCAGGGGTTGTTACACAAGTGAAGGAAGGGAAGGCAACTTATCTGATTACTGTTGCTTAATATGGGTTTCGGCATTATTCTTCCCAGGCCTTCTTGAACACACTCTGGTACCTGGGAACACTTTCATATGAAGGAGCTATGAGATACTGTGATCAATGCAGTTCTACTAACAAGCTGTAGGAGCATTTGTAAACTGCAGAGCAATACGCCTGGTAACAGGAAGTGGGGCACAGTTGGTTCACCTGTGTAATTAACAAAACAAGTTCCTGCATGTTCATACACCCTGATACAAGCAAGAAATGGACAGAAATATCCTGCTGTTCCCTGGACATGCCATATAAACAGCAAAGCATCACAAGATAAAAGACAGGCAAGATAAAAGGGCATAAAATGCACTACTTTTTTAGAGTCAAATTCTCTAATACCTGTACTGCCATATAAATAATTACAGCACTAACAATGCTCGGCTACTTGTATGAATGGTATCAGTTCAGGGTATTTCTGTGTGTACGGGAAAGTATATTATTGTCAAGTTGAGACTGCTTTTTTGCATCCATACACAAAGGTTTTCTCTTTCTAAAACACATGTCTAGTCCTCAAGCTGAGAGCTCTGAGCATGCTGGGCCTCTGCCTACAATCAAAATCCAATGATGCCAGCTGGATGTTAAATAGTAGAGAGAAGTTAAAGTCTTGGTCAAGTCATCTTGTGTCAATGTTTTGCTCATGACAATCAGCCAAACACTTGTAATTTCATTTTTTCCAAGCTCTGAATTAAACTGTTTGTGAATAGCATTTCTCCTGCTCCTTTTCCCCTCTGCTAGAGCCAAGGAATTTAATCTGCTTGGAATCAGAATTCATGGTCTCACTGGCCATAAATGTCAGACTGACATGGTGAGGTTTTGCTTAAGCACTACCAAATTTCACACTATTTCAAGTCATGTTCTCTGACAGTGATACAAATTAGCTTTTTCTAAGAGCTCAGATTGCAAAATATGTTGCATAAATATGATCATCTTATTTTTAAGATGGTTTTTCAGAAAGCGACTATGCATATAGAAGAGAAAGGCAATGGTATGTTAGCATTTAAGTACCACCCACCATCTGGGGTGGGGCTTAGCACGTAGTGAAAAAGCAAGGTCTGGCCATAACCTTGGAAAACTTTCTTAAAGGTGTTTAAATGTATGACTTTAAAGACAATCAAACCACCTAATTCTATGACTCAGTGTTTGTAATGGGAAAAGTTTCTGTGGGATGACAGCAACTATGGTCTTTGTGACAGAAAAGCAATGCTCTGCCCTGACAAGAGGATTGGAAACAAAACCCTACTCCATTCTGCACTGGCTGCAAATCAGTTTTTCTGTCACGTCAATTGTGCAAAAACGAGTTTGTTCTAGATCTGGTACACGTTAAAAAAATAGAATGGGAAAAAAACCAAACTAAAACAAACCCCAAGCAAAAAACCATAAATGGATATAAGTTGGAAGAAAAAGTAGGAAAAACATATTGAACCTTGGGGAAAGAGGAGGAGGCTTGTTTTCTACGCTGTGCATTGCTGATGACATAGTTGGCACTGTGTGTGTCATAATCACAGCCATTAGGGATACACAAGTACATGCTGCAGATATTCTCAGTAAAGTTCTTAGGCAGTAATGACTCTTAGTGCTGCACTTGATTACATATCAGCAGAAATATGTAATTCTGTGGGCCAAACATTCCTGCACATCGCTGTGCCAGCAGGTCACTCATTCATTTAGATGGGAAATCCAGCTTGCAGAACAGGAGCCAGATTTCTGTTTGGTAAGCTGCACACACAGTGCTTACTGCAATCCAGACACACACACGGACTTCATAAAAATGACAACGTGCCCCAAACCCGAAGAGCACACAGCTATATTTCCAAACAACCTTGCCACATACTTTTCTGAATGATGTTCTTTCTTACAACATGTTCTGGTGACTGTCAAGGTTTATGAAGGCCTGCACCTCCCTGACTTGATCCACTTTTCCTGTTGCCTACCCAAGCTGGTTCTGGAGCAGCAAATATTTTTGGTTTTGTTTCTGTGGGTTTTTTTAGTTTGTTTTGTGATTTTGGTTTGGTGTTTTTTTGTGGATTTTTTTTTTAATGTCAATCATAATCTCAGATTTCTGTTTTTGTGCTTTACCACCCTTCCATTTCATCCTCTTTTTTCGGTATAGTATCCCTCTTCTCAGCTATGTGGAGTGAGATCTTTGCTCCTTTACAGCAGATCTAAGACATGAGTAATAAAAGAGGGCTTAAAAAACACCTTTCCTAGCCAGTAGAGTATTTCTTCCATGCAGGCACTTCAAAGACAAATCTCTGAGGCAGAGTCCTCCTCAGAAACCATGCCCTGCAGCAGCTGAAGGCTGGGGATGGTGAGGAAGCTGAGAAAAGCTGCATATGCTGGGGAGGGTTTAAGAAGACTTGTAGCCTTGTAGAAACATGCCAGAAGGCTTTTTGGATGTCAGCTCCTCCAGGGCTAAGTACTTGGAGAGTTTACAGCTAATATGACCTTCTTTTTGCCTGGCCCACACCTGCAGCAGACAATCTTAAACCCTGTATTTGAAGAATGATTTAGGATGTACTTCATTTTGCTGTAATTTGTATCACTAAGGCTGGAGTGCCTTGGCTAGCTCTTTTTAAAAGTCAAGGGCCTGCAAAAGGATCTCAAATGGGAAGTAAGACAGATTAAGTTGGACTGAAATGGAAAAATTACTGGGTCATATAACAAAGTTTAGCCAGTGTGTGCTCTTGACCATTGAACAAGAACACAACACAAAGTAGCTTACTTCTGCCCAAGAATAGATCTTCTTCAGTTGTGAGATGGGAGTAATCTCCTGAAGAGAGAGACAGAGGAGCAGATGCAGAGGACAGTGTCTGCTACAGAGCATGTGTGGGACAGCACAACCACAGGTCAAGGGGCAGGAAGGCCCTTCCAGGTCAGATGGGCCTTTCCTCTTATGTCCACATGTGAAAGGATTGAGGTTAATGAGAAAGAGAATTAGGAAGAGTGCATGGCTAGTACAGCACAGAAAATGAACAAAGTATTTGGGGAGCACTTACTTTGTTCAGGCACATCCCAGATGTTGAGTGTAAGGAAGGCAAAAGTTGAATCTACAGGCAGTAATCTATATGTGGCACGAAAAGATGTGTGGCATTTGCTCTATCAGTATCTCTTATTATACTGATATACTATTATACTATGTAGCATCTCATATTACATCACTGCTTAGGGGATATTCTCCTCATGTCCCTTTGGCACCAAGAATATGAGCGGAGCTCCGGGGTGGAAGGGTTTTTTTAAACATTGTTTCCTTTACGGTTCCAAAAGGATACACAGTGCCTCCAAATCTCTGTACCTTAGATCTGGTGCTTTGCGGGGATGGGAAAGCTGGCTGCTGGACAGATTCCCATTCCATCAAAATGGGTGAATTAGAAAGGCAAGAACAGCACAGCAAGCTTTGGTGCATCCACTGAATCTGCATTTGCTTTTCATTCAGGGACAAACTGAAGATCTCAGTAATAAGCCCAGTGCAAAGGGACACACAGGTTGCTTTCTTAAGAAGGGCATGATTTAAAATTAAGCCCTAATTTAATGGTGTGTTAGAAAGTGATTTTGTACCTCTAATACAAAAGCAGTTTTATAATTGTGTACGGTTTGTATTTTTGAATACACTGCTATTACTTGCATTTTTACTTGGCTTACTCCAGAACTATCATATCCGAACTGATTCAGTTATTGTGCTTAAACATGTATTTTAAGATATGCTCTTGTACTATTTGTTACATTGCTGTAGAGAGACTATGAAATGGATTTTTGATGGTACTTCTATACTCCACTGTATTAAAACAAATTATGAATTAATTGCAACCTTAATTTCCCTTATCTCCCCCTCTTTGTATATTGTCTTTGTAGTATCATGGCTAAAATCTGACCAGAGCTCCTCAAAGAACAGTCTGGTCTCTTTGTAGTACTACAGAGTATGCAACATACTTAACAGTAGAATTTAAATGAACTTATAATGAAGACTTCAGAAGATTTTGCATGTAAGTAGATATATGAATTATAACATGGATTACATTGCACATTTGCAAATTGTGTTAATTGGAAATGGTAGCCTTGGGAGTGATTTTCCTAGCCGTCAGAAATGTGCACAAAAACTAGGAACAGTATATATATGAAAGGCTGTTGGTGTTCATTGTGTTTCAGGAGATAATCTATTGAGCAAAAAAATTCAATTCCTTACCTATAGGTAAAGTGGGAAAAGATTAAAAATATGATTTAGTTCAGCATGATCAGATGTGAAACTTCCTATGTTTCAGATACCACACTGAGTCCCATGAGAGCAGAACATGGGTTTTGTCCTGTTTTAGTCTTTGCACAAGAAGGTATACTGAGGTTTCTTTAAAACTTCCAAAAAATTCTAGAATAACAAAAATGTCAGTAACACCTTTGACATGCATTATTTTAGCACCAGGTGGGATTTTTGAATGTTTGAATGTTGAGCCAGGCTTTAGACAAGTATAGCTGAGCCCTGACTACGATGGACTCAATGCATCATTGAGTATGGTGCACTGCTTCAGTTTAGAGTCACCTTTTGGGACACTAATTACAACAGTTGCTGACATGTTGCTTACTCTTTTGCTTTCATGATACTTGGTCATGGACTACTCTATATTTAGTGCATAGTAGGATGTATGAACATATAATGGCATCCTACCCACCCCTGAACTAAAGTGTGCTGGCATCTGTCCTTTAAATCAGCAGATAGCAACAGATATGGTAAAACATAGCAGAGTAATTTATTTTGCTTTTCTCAGAATTAGAAAAATGCTGCAAAAACCTTCACACAATAACTTAACATTTCTTTAACCAAATTACTTCAGTTATCACACATTTTTTCACACTGCCTTGACATTTTGTCTCCATATAAAACAGAATACCTGTAGACAACAGATCCAGAAGAATAGTTGGGAGCTGTCACGCTGGAGCCTTGATGCCAACACAGTTACAACCTGCCAGGGTCTTAAGAGTGTAGACTCATACCCATACACTGCGCCAAACCCTGCCTACAGGACATCAGTGGCCTGTCCTCTTACCCCTTACTAATAGGTTCCCCTAGAGATACTCAGGGAGGTTGCATTCAGATCCTGTGTGGTGGTCCTGCTCTCTGTTCCCTGGAGATGGAGAGAAGCACATCAGTCAATTCATCCCAACTTCTTTGGCCACACAGTGTAAGTTGCCATGTGAATATCTAAACCAGATAGAGAAGCCTCAGCTTTTCTTTATGCCTTTTGGGAAAACTGATTACTTCATGCCAAGTGAAGCTTTATTGCCCAATGAGAGTTTGTTTACCAGTTCCATTCTCACGAGTAGATAACTGTGAAAAGACTCAGTGACGAATAAGTTCCTGTTGGAAATAATCTCAAGTTTCTTTTGAAGCCACACCTGTTCATATGATATAAGCCTCTTAGGTGAGCTTCCTGCTCTCTCATGGCATTGAGAAACAGAGTATGTCACACCCCAATGAAAAGAAGGTAAGGCTGTATTAAGCATACAAACACACATGCAAGAAAACTGATGTCTTTAGACTGCCAAGCAACATTGTCCATTTAGCCATATCTAATGTTTGCACTCACACACACCCAAAATATTTGTTGCCTGAGTAATAATTTCTTTTTGCTTAAGAGGGAAAAAGAAGGAGCAAAGGTAAGATTTCCAGAACAGCATACATAAAATGCTTTTGATTCAACTGTGAAGGAGTCAGCTGAAGACAAAATGGCTACTGGTTTCTACAGATGCCCAGGTCCTTAAGGGTGTAATACACAGAAACAGAATATAGTATTTCCATATCCAAACTTAGACAATTACATGCCTGAAAAGAACCCTTGACTGCAATAAAAAGCAGAGGAAGTCACTAAGAAATGGATGAGAAGATACAATTTTTAATAACCCCTTTCAGAGGATGCAGTAATTTGTAGATACTTGATTCCTACTTATCAAAATTAACTGTCACACCTTACACTGATACCACAGGGCTGGAATACATGATGCAATGCAATGATGACTCATGATGATGAGTGTGTGGAATGAATCTGTCCCCTGTATTTCAGGTAATACACCCAGTTATGATTTATTACTGAAGGATTGAACTTCTTGTCCTTAGGCAAAGGGCACAGCAGCTGTGTCTCCAAGACTCAGTGCCAATGCTTCCACAACATCTCCAATCTCACCCAAGGGAAGACACATTTAAGAGCAGTTTTGTCTATCACAAGGCTTTTTGGCACAGACAGACAGGCAGAAGGATAAAATCAGGTGCTAATGCTGTGGGTTTCACTTCCATGCTCTTTACTGAGGGCTCAAATTTTTTTAAAAAAAGAAAGTAGGGGAAAATGCTCAGTCTACTGTTTGTTCACTTTTTTTCAGTAAATGAAAGACCATGCTCCTGAACATGGCAAGATTTTGGTGGATTTTTGGTGTTGCCACTGTTTCTTCCTTGATGTCCAAGTTAACTATCACAAATGTTGACATAACAGCAAACAGCTGCTTCTACTTCTGCTCCTGGCAAGACTCTGTTCTTACAAATGTAAGCATGCTTGATGACAGACGCTGATGGTTGCTAAGGCAGTTGATTCCAGAAGCAGGCAAGTATGTATTCCATTTCAGGAGCATAAATTTGGACACCATTCTTCCGTACCAAATAACATTCATTCCTGTCTGTACATCCCTACGTAATAGTCACTATTTGGCCAATGTCAAGAACCAAACTGGGGAAATACCTCCTGAATAAAACCTGAAGTTACAACATGAAAAGACCATCATGCCAACGGCTCTAGAATTTCACATCTTTTGTAGCTAGTAGTCCCAGGTATGCACCCAATTCACACCACACCTTAGAACCTAATATTTACAATAAAGAAACAAAACCATGTTCTGCTTAGGAAAGGAAAAGGTACATAGAATTTTTTAAATTCTATGTATAAATAGCGATACAAAAATCACTATTTAAAAAGCAGAAGTTTTCAGACTTTTCTCAGGGCTGCTTCTGCTTTTGTAATGCATCAGAGCTCAGCCTTCTCTGCCACCTGCTGTGTGCTTAATTATAAGAATATTCCATTGCAAAGAAATTCAGAAGAGCATTAAATTGTGGGGCTTTTTTAATGGGTTTAAATGGTAACTGAAACTTATTAATTTTCCCATCAGCTGTCCCCACATTCTTAAGGAGTAACTCATGTCAAGCAAGATATAACAACAGAATTAAGGGTGATCTTTCATTTAACAGCCTCAAAATGCCATGGAAATGTTGAACATTTTTAGAAACAGAAACTCAGATAGCATCGGTTATCTAGACAGAAACTGAAAAATCTGGTTTCAAACTGTGTTTGTCTAGACTCAATGTATATTAATCTTCTGAGCCACTTAAAAGATGCTTCACTGTGGCAATTAAATAACCACAGCAGAAATACAAAGAACCACAAAGACATCACAGGAAACTTGGCTACTCAGATATGTCAGATCACCATGCTAGTTACCTGTTGTTATTGCATCTAACTGGATGCTTGTCCCTGTGCAAAGCCACAGCCTGCAACTACTGTGGAAAATGGGCATAGCTCAGAACAGATAATCCCTGTGATTTGGGTGAGCATGGTGGGAGCATCTGAACTGCTGATCTGAGACTCTCTGTGAGAAGGACTTCCCACTGTTTCAGCCAGTCCTGGTTCACCACACTGCAACTCCCAGCTCTGCAGGAGCGGTTACCAAGGTCACAAGCTGTTATCGTTGCCCAGTTCAGCATGTAATTGTGAAAACAGCTGTGCAACTTCAAGCCCATAACGAAAGAGGGTCGCATCCTCCTGGAAAAACACCCCACTTATTTTTGAAATATCAGGCCTGGACTACACTGTAAGCACATTTGGGGACAGCAGAGCTTCTTAGGTACATGGGCCTGCTACTTGCAACTCCTTTAACAGGAGGAACAGAAATGCAGGTACTGCTTTTGCAGGATGTGCACCTGTATTTGACATGGTTGATAAGAGGTGCTCCTGAGAAAGAGTAGGTAAAACCTGCTCGATGTGGTGATGAAATATTATTTGCACAGCACTCTTTATCACGTTCCTGTGAGCAGAGCTCTGATTTTGAGCTTGGTTTCACAAAATGATGAAACTGGGATGTCAGAAAGCAAAGTGGTAAGACAAAGAAGCAGCAGTAAAAGCTAAGTAAGCCACTCTGGAATGATTCATATTCGATTGATTGAAATATTGTGTTAATGACTATTTAGAAAAAAACATTTCTAAAATGCTTAAGTAATAGCCACTAAAATGTGTTGTTTTTTTTTTTAAAATCAGTCTGAAAAAGCCAGATGAGTTTTCCTCTAACAATTTTAGCAGTGTATTTGTATCCTCATGCTACACTGTCCTCAGCTTCTTTCAGCAGCACTCAGGAAGAGACTGGACAAGTCAAGCTATCCCTTTCAATCACTGCTATGAATCTGTGACTGTCTGTGACAAGAATCAAGCATACAGGTAAAACGGATGCTTCAAAGTTCTGGCTACTCATACATAACCTTTCTTCCATCTTCAGTCTGCACCTCCTCCTAGACTCTGGGAGATTGCATGCAAATACTCACAGATATCAGCAAGGAAAGTGCAGATTGATTCCTGAATGCTTGGCAACTGTGCAGCCATTGGGAAAGACACAAATACAGCTTGTACCTTCACAAGTGCTTGGGAAAGAGACAGTCCTTAGGGATGCCTCTGACAAAACTAGTGGAGTATGCTGTAATTCTAGCCCCTGAGAAAAGAGGAGGAAACCCTGTGAGATGTCTTGATCATTATAGTCAATCACAGGTGTTATCTTGTAATCAATGTGTTAACTGTAGACTTCAGAAATTGCCAGGCACTCCTGCTTCAAGGTGGGGCTGGACCTGATTTCTAGGCCAGATATCTTTCTAAAGCACATATTTCCTTCACTCCCCAAATACTGGGGTGGTTTGATAAGTAAGGACCAAAACATCTTTATGATTTTGCTCACCCACTTGGCCAAGTTTTGCAGTTTTGCTTACAGGCTCTCATGGCTGTATTAGTAAGAAAGGACTGGAGGCTTTTCAACTGCTCCTGGATTTGCTGCCACTGAACTCAGGAACCACCTCCCACCCTAGCCACCATTTTTGTGCACAGGAGTGCCCAGTTGCTTTCTTAAGGACTAATTTCTGTGTCCGTATCTATAGATACACCTAGCTATAATTACAGTTATCTGTATTCTTGAAGCATCAATTATTTGTTGATGGAAGCACCAAATATTAGTTTTAAATCTAGTGCGATATTCAATCCTGAAACATCACTACTTAGCTCACTTGTGTGGACGTACTCTGTTCTGCCCATCATAGAATCACAGCCTGGTTTGGATTGGAAGGGACCTTAAAGATCATCTGGTTCCAACCCCCCTGCCATGAGCAGGGACATCTTCCACTAGACCAGGTTGCTCAAAGCCCTGTCCAATCTGGTTTTGAACACTGCCAGGGATGGGGTATTCACAACTTCTCTGGGCAACCTGTGCCAGTGCTTCACCACCCTTATAGTGAAGAATTTCTTCTTAATATAGCTCTTGCTCTCATCTTAATAAAGTTTTTGTGTTTTTTTTTTTTTTTTTTGTCCTCTACCCAATGGGTTCATCTGCGAGGGTTTACAGCTTTAACCTTCCCTCCCTCAAGCATACAAATACGTATACACATATATATTATTCTGTCTCTCAGATATGATCCATGAAGAATTCACATAAAATCCATGGGAAAAACTTCAGATCTGACAAATATCACATATATTAAGCTGTTTCAACCAGATGCTCTCATGCCCAATCTCCATCCCTTTTTCTTAGATCACTGCTCAAGAAGGGTCTTGGACATCCTCCTTAGCCCGTGGCTTAGCAATGACTGAAATACTGTGGCCAGATGGTTTTATTTTCCAGGAGGTAAGTATAGCATGCCATTCCCCAGAACATGCAATTTGCTTATAGACATTTTTTTTTAAAGAAAACACTGCTGTGCAGATACAACAATGTTGTGTCATTTTGTATTTCAGCAAATAATTTCTCTGCAGTTTAGAGCAATTATCCTTGTCCTGAAAATCCCACAATAAAAACAGAGTATTCAAAATATAATGAAAATTGTAGCAAAAGAAAGACATAAAATGTGGAACCACTGCTGAGGGGTGGGGAAGTTACCTGCTGGCAAAGGACTTGCAGAAGGCTGGAGGAGGATCAAATTAGGGAACACTGGGCTGAACTGGATACACATGAAACCACTGGATCTGACAGGATGCACGTAAGTGCTGATGGAGCTGGCTGACATCATCATGAGGCCACTTTTGTCCCTGAAAGGTCAGACAGAACAGAAAGGTTCCTGAGCATCAGGAGAAAGAAAATGTCCCTTCAGTTTTCCAGAAGAGCAAGAAGTCAAAGCCAGGAAACCATAGGCTTACTAGCCTCACCTCAGTCACTGGGAAGGTGATGGATCAACTAACCCTGGAACAATTTCTAAATATATGAAGAGCAAAGAGGTGACTGTGAGTAGTCAGCATGGATTTGCACAGGGGGAATTACACTTAACCTACCTGATAGCCTTCTATGACCGAATGACTGGTTTGGTGATATCTGAATGTTGTGAATCTGAACCTTAGCAAGGCTTTCAACCCTGTCTCTTATAATGTTCTCATAGACAAACTGACAAGAAATGAACTAGATGAAGGTATGGTGAGGTAGACAGAAAGTTGGCTGAACACTTGGCTCCAAGCCTTGTGATCAGCAGCAAGCAGTCCAGCTGGAGTCCAGTCATCATTCAGTGCATCAGAGGTCAATAGTGGGACCAGCGCTGTTTGACATCTCCACTAATGACAGGGTGCACTCTCAGAAAGTTTGCAAATCATATAAAATGGGGAGAAGAGGCTGATAACATTCTGATAACAATGGGCTGCCATTCAGGGGGAATTATTCAGGCTTGAGGAATGGACTGACAGGAATCACATGAAGTTCAAGAAAGAAAAATGCCAAGTTGTACATCTGGGGGGAACAATCCCAGGCACCAGTACACACACACTGAGGGTCAACCATCTGGAAAGCAGCTTCGCAGAGAAGGATGCAGGGTGCTGGTGGACACAAAGCTGACCAATAAGGAGAATGTGTCCTTTTCACAAAGAAGGCCAACAACATCCTGATTTGCACTGGTATGTGCGTTACCACTACAGAAGAGGCATAGATACAGTGGAGTGAATCCAGCTAAGGGCTGTAAAGATGATGGAGGGAATGGAGCATCTGACATATGAGAAAAGGCTGAGTTAGCCGGGATTGTGCAGCGTGGAGAAGAGAAGGCTCAGGGGAATATTACCTATGTGCATGAATACATGGCTGGGGGAGCAGTGGAGATGGAGATAAATTCCAAAGGGCAAACTGTTCTAGTTAAACCTGCTCGCACAGTAGCTTGGAGCAGGTGATCTCCAGAGGTCTCTTCCAAACTCAACTATTCTGTGACTCTGTGAAATTATTTACACATATGCATATGCATAACTGCTTTCAGCAGCAAGGGAGGTTTACAGGTTAGTGTAGGCAGGGATCAGTTTCTCAAGAAAAAATACTATGTAACTGAAACATTTGCAGGGGTCTTACAATATTGTTTAGATTTTGGTTTTTTTAAGTGCTTTCACATTCTCTTACAAAAAGATTTCTGAAGATCAAAAATAGCAAAGCCTCATTCCTCATAGATTTGTACTTCAAGGTTTCATTGCCAGCTGCAGGTGCATCTTTTTCCATTCTTGGGCATTTGTAAAAGCTCTGGTGCCTAATATTTCTGGTGTTTGATTTGTTGAGACACTCAAGCAGAAAAGAGACAGCCTGTGCTATGGTTAGCACAGGACTGCATTTGTTAAACCTCATGGGCCACTTTGCATATGCTGATTAGATAGCTCATAACTGCCAAATAACAAAGATACAGAGCTGTCCAATAAGTTGGTCTCTTTCTCTTCCAACTTCTAGATAGACTTTTCCTCAGTATTTACAAGTTCTAAAACTTGAATAAAATTCTGAACTCACTCAGGCAGGAGGACTAACAGACAGAGAGCAATGGCGTACATTTCTATATCAAATTCAGCTTTTTAATAAGCGAAGGAGATTTAAGTAAGAGGAAGCTACAAGACATTTGTATAATAACAAACATGCTGAGTAGTAGTATATACATTTCTTTGAATTAATTGAAAGGAAAAAAAAGGGAATTTTAATAAAAGGTTACTCATACATACACAACATCCTGCTTGGCCCTGGAGGCAGACTTTTCAGAGTTGAAATTATTAAAACTTAAAACTTTGTTTCAAAGGTCTCAAACACACACAATTCCTACCAATGCATATTCCCTTTATAACAAGGTATTTTACCAAGCAGTTTTAGAGTGCAGATGCAGGAATGGATCTAGTCATTGTGAACAGGGAAAACTTACACTGTCTGTCCCCTTATTTCCATATTTTCATAAAGAAAATGCACATAGGCAAGAGAAAGCTAATTTGTTCTTGCCTTGTATTTGTCCAGAACCTCAGTGATATTCTGACCAGAAAAAAGTAATAGTAACATGAACTGTGGGGTGTATGCTTGAAAATACTACTGCACAAATGCACGCACAAGCTGGGAAATAGCATTCCAGTGGATTTTAAATATATTTTTAACTGGCAATCTGAAGATGGAGAACTCCATCAGAGTTTTCTCTCTCCAAAGCTTATGTAAACAATGGTTTTCACCAGAAACTCTGATGGTTTAAGAGGAAACTGAAAAGTCTGTGTAGGGGTTAAAAGTTTCTACAGATCTACTAGCAAAAGAAACTTTTGTGGTTTTGTTTTCCACGGTCTTCTCAGAACCAACACTAGTATTACTAGAGGTTAACTCGCTAATGTTCTTTAGCTAATGATCTAAATATACATATCCCTTTTATCCATTCAAAATTACATAAGGGTGTTCATATTGCATCATTCTTTGCTGCCAGAACAACAAATCTCGCAACTAGGCCATGTAGGACCTTTAGGAAGCAGATTTCTACTAAATTAATCTTTTTCAGTCCACAACAAAGCTACACTCAAAACACTGCTAACTAAATTCATCCAGATTTTGGAAAAATGATGAATGAACCAACAACAGTACCTCTATAGCACACGGGAGGGTAGTTTGTTTGTTTGTTTTTAGTTTAAATGCAGTACACACTGGCATAAGCCCAAAGGATTTGATTAAAGCAGCAGGGTATATCATGCCTCCAAGGCATGACTAGGCATCTTTCAGATTTGCACTATCTGAAGAACACTGCTCTCTGCCAGTCACTGCACTCCCCACTAACAGAAGGAAGGTCAGGAGCATGTTCTCTACCACTAAACTGTCACAGCTCCAGATGGCCCCTTGTTTCAGGGAACCTTTATTATTTGCTCCCTCACTCAGCTTAATATACTTGCTTAAATAATCCATGTGGCAGGGTTTAACTACAGAAGTTGCTGAGATCAAATGCCTTATCCTACCTGACCTTCCTTCACCATGCTCTACAAGAATCTCTTGGAAGTATATAGGAGCTGCTTCTTCTAAACCAGGCATTGTCTTTGGTGTTGGGTGTTGCAGATTTTTACCTTAAACCCTTCATGAAAGAGAAGTTCTTTCTCCCCATACAAAAAAGCCAGGAGGACAGAATGCTGTCCCAGAGAGGATGGCAGGAAGACAGGTTCTTTGCTAAACCAAGTTATTTACACTACCATAGCACTTTCCTGTGTAATATTGTTTGAGGACTGCTCATTCAGCAGTATGGTTTGCTGAAGTACAGCAGCAGGTTAAATAACCTTTATTCATTTTATTTATGAAGAAGCCTCAGCAAAGTTTGTTTGCATGGAGCCATTGACCCTAGCTACTGCAAAATAAGCAGCATGTCAACATAATCTCCTAGGCAAACACTTTTTAGGACAAAGAAGCTTTACTTCTCCAGTTCAATACTTCTTCAAAATCAGAAAAAGTTTAACAAACTGTGATTATTTGCTTAACTGACTATTAAAGACAAGCCCCAGTTTTCCTGTATTCACTGTGCTGTCATATTTTAATGCAAGACGCTGTTTTGCATAGGCTGTTTCTGCCTTGCAAGAGATGCAATCCAAGAAGGGTTAAATCAGCTATAGTCTCATGATTCATATATATCAGTTAGTAATTCTGTGGCTAGACTAGTCTTGTGACTGTGCCAAAATAGAGCATGACAACCCGAATAATGGCTAAAAAATGTATATAAAGCTCCCTGAGTGACCTTAAGTCAATATAAATGCTATTGTTAAGACTGTAACTGCAGGAACAAGTTGAAAAATGAAAAGCTGACTGCCGCTTTCAGTTACAAATGAGAAATGGACACAATTCGTGATAGGGGAGTTTGAAAATTAAGGTCATTTGTTTTACTTGAAAACTTTGTTTTCATTAAGTTTTATTAAGAAAACACAGAAGCCAGTCTAAAGGTGGCCACCTTTATTTATAAATGCTGGCCACCATTATTTACATGGGAACTAATGTTAAGCAGGAACTAAGGCTACAAAGGCAGTGTTTGCTCTAGGATGAACTGATACCTCACCTGTTCTTACCAGACGTATCAGTAGCTTTTTGCTTTCAATTTTAAATTGCGCTTTAAATTAGATTTTTATTTAGTCAAATTCCTATCTTATTATGTGAGATCCTAGCTTTTCTGGCAGTAAGCTGCCTTTAAATCTCTACATCCTAACTTCTCTTACACAACAAGCACTACCCTGAAAACAAATTCTTATATAGTTTTAAAGCACCATGGTGATTTTATAAAATCATGACTGAATTCTTAAGCAGAACTTATGAACACTCCTTCACCTGGGTTAATAGTAAAACTGATGATAGCTATGGAATAAAAAAAAAGTGTTGGGGAGTATGCATACACTGCAATGTTCACCATGCGCTACTGGCCCAGAGTCCTAAGGAAAAAACATCTTCTCTCATACAGGTAACCACAATCTCTTATGTATGGCTATGCGTCTTCCACACTAGAACTAACCTGCACCTGCCAAGCTCAGTTTGCAGGCTCAGCCACTCAGGTAATTTTATCTTCCCACAGCATACTCAAGATTAGTGAAAGTTAAATTTAAAAAGGTTAATGCAATGTGTTTGCCTATTACACAATCAGCAGAAGAGACAAATTGACATTTCTGACCCTGGATCCAAAACACTAGCGTGAACTGTGTAAGCTGAGAAGTGCCGGGAAGTTTCTTCATATGAACCCCCTCAGAACAGGGGGCAACATTACATTAGTAGGAATTCCTATAAATACTGTAACAAAAGAAAGGCAAGACGAGATGGCTTAGACGATTAGCAATGATTAGCAGCACTCGTCCATCAGAGTGGGAGCTAACCCAAACCTAGCCAAGGCTGGTAGTCGCCGGGCTGCGTTGCCACTGCACAGGCTAGCTGATGGCAGCTGTGGTGCGACCGCTGGCATCACCCCAGTCCTCTGACGGTGGCTCTGACTCAGGGGGATCAGCACCATCACCGACTTACAGGTGCACACCTATGCTGCAAATAGCAATCTTTCCCTACAGCATTCACAATGACAGAGAAAACTTTCTGATTCAAAACAAATGAATAATAAAGGCTACATAGCCCTATCAACCCATCTGTGCCAGACGATCTCGGCTGCTCAGAGCCCCGTTCCTGCGGATAAATGGCTGCAGTCCTCAACCGCGGCGATAAGGCCTTTGCTGGGCAGGGAGCGTTTCTAAAACCCAAGAGCAAAGTTTAAGCACAAGCCGCGAGGGCCCCGCCGCTCCCAAAGCATTTCTCGGAGGCTCGGCCGCCACGCCGGCTCCTCGCTCGGCCTCCGCAACCACAGCCTCCAGCAACCACCCGCCCAATATCGCCGTCCCGCGGGGGACGCCCGCAAGGTCACACAGCCGCCAGCGGAGCGGAGCGGAGCGGGGCGGAGCGGGGCGGAGCGAGCCGGGCCGGGCCCCACCCCACGCGGGAGCGGCTCGGTAACGGGTCTAACGGCCCGCCCCACCGCAGCCCCGTGACCCGCTGCCCCGCCCCGCCCCGCCTCCCCGGGGTAGCCGCGAGCGGGTGGGGCCTGCGCCTGACAGAAAGGCGGGGGCGGGCGGCAGGCCGGCCGGGCGGCTAGTTGGTGTGAGAGCGGCGGGTGGTGCGGGGGCTGCCGGGCTGGCGCAGTGGCAGGCGGCGGTACCACCTCAGGCACCACTGCCTCGATCACCACCGCCCCGACTAACACCGCTTGCCCGCACGCCGGCAGGCCGCCGAGCGACCCTTCCTCACCTCGCTCCCGCTCCGCTGCCGGCTGCTGTTTGGGCTGCCGCTCCCCGGGGATGGCGGTGCTGGCCCTGGCCCTGGAGGGACTCGCCATCTTCGGGCTCGTCCTTTTCGTCGTGCTCTGGCTCATGCACTTCATGTCTATTATCTACACGTAAGCGCGGGCCGCGGTTGGGGAAGGGGGGCATGGGGCCGGCGTTTTTCCTTCACCCCTTTATCCCCCGGGTCGGGGGCCATCGCACCAAGTGCGGCCCCGCCGCCGAAGACCGGGGAAGCGGGCCCTATCCCCCCCCGTCACCACCGCGCCGTGTTCCCTGCGGACCGGGAACACGTCTTACCCGCGCTCCCCCGCGGTGTCAGGCGCGGGGAGCCTCCCGCCGCCCTGCCCCGGCGTGGGACTGGAGGGGCACACCTGCGGGCCGGCGTGTGGGGAGCGACCGCCGCCTGCAGCTCCCGGCGCGTACTGGGGCCGGGGCAGCTGTGGTGAGGGCACGGCTGGGACTTTGCTATCGGTCTTCGGGTAAAACCCTTTCTTTGTCTGCTTCTGCCGCCCGCTTTTGCACTGCGATCTTTGTTCCTTTGCCTTTAGCGCTGCTAGGGAAGGCTGGGGCTTTGCTGCTTGCTGGTACACCTGTAAAGTGAGGCTTCTCTGCCTGATGGGAGAGTAACACGCACAGCAGTAATAAAATGTGTGCTTTTTTTACTGTGCAGCGGAGTGACAGCAGGACAGCAGAAGTAGCACAGTACTCTCTGCTGACCAGATGGAATTTCAGCGAAGTACACTTTTCTTTCTGAGAAATAATAGTACTACTAGTAAAAAGTACATGCGGTGTGTTCAGTCCCTTTTTGGATAGCTCCAAGGAGATATGCTTCAGGAGTTTGTGTTTTGGTGACAAAACGCAGCAGATTCCCACTTGAGTGTGGCAGAGGAATTGTCTGGGGGTATGTGGGGAAAGGATTAAGAACGTGCCTCTCTTGTGGTAGAAGACCATTTGCTCCCTTAAATAAAAGGCTATTGTTGCATCACCACAAGGATTAGAAAATATCTGAATTTCTGTTTGCTTTGCTTGTGCTTTTCTCTTCTCCTTTCTTGCTGTCCCACATATATTTGATAGGTATCTGTGATAATCCCTCTGTTGTTGTTGAAGGCAGAGCTCCTCTTGAATTCATGGATGCTAGAGATTTGCTTCTGCTGCCCTTCACCATAGATGCCTTGGGGTTTTTTTTTAAGTGAAATTACTTATAAACACTAGCAACTTTTCTGTACTATAGTTCTGTTGCCTTTAAATCTTATGATTAACTTGAATAATTAACTTAAGTCTTGACAATGGGGTTGTCTTGAGCACAAATGTCAGGACTTCAGTACTGAGGAGCTGTAAGGGTGCCTGGTGGGGAAAGAGACCATGGGCTGCTGTAGGCACAGATGATTCTGGGTTGCATTGAAGCTGATGAAAACAGCCCATTGCATACTGAAACCTCAGTCTATCAGATGGGCATGTGCAGTGCTGCTGCTCATAAATCTTTAAGAAAGAGTGGCAGCTGTTAGGGGCAGGAGATGCAAGTGGAGATATGGAGGAAGACTTGTGAGAATATAAACAAGAGGGAAAAGGATGAGGTACACCAATGTAGGAGAGGAGAGAACAGAAGATAACCAGAGGAAGGAAATACTGCTGGGCAGTCCATGTCTCAGGAGCTACACCTTCAAAGGGGCTGCCAACTGTGGAAGCTGCGCACAAGACCTGTGATACTCCTGAACTGACTGTGGGCTGCAGGTAAGCCGTGACAGAGCAAGTATAGATACCCCTTGAAGGGACTGTACTTGTGGGGAACCCATGCTGGGTTGGAGACATCCTGAGGAACTCCAGCATGCGGTGACCCAACCCTGAGGAGACTGCAGCCTGTGGTAGACCCTGACTGCGGCAGAGACTCTGCCGAAGGGAACACAACCTGTAGGTAAGTAGCTGCAGAGCAGGTGCGCATACTAGAGCAGAGTAACAGTGAAGAAGTAACCAGCAGAGGGGGAAGATGAGTAAGAAGCAAGATGTGGCAGAATAACTGGGATGCGCTAACCTGCCTCCTGTTGAAGGACTTGGGAGGGACTGAATGTAAGAAGCAGTGAAAATAAGAACAGTTCAGATAGAAAGTTGAGGGGGGGAAAGGTACCTGACTCTGCGCCTGTTTTTTTTTCTTAATAACCAAATTCACTATTAACTGTTTGTTAGTTGGCAATAATTTAAGTAGAATTCCCTGAGTTGAGACTGTTTCGCCTTTGACAGTCATTGGCAGGGAATGCAGGCAGCAGTTAGCTGGACTTGGTGTGGCCTGGGGCCAGAATGTTTGCTGTGGTGTGAAAAGTGGAAAGAGTTGTGGTTTTTTTCTACTGGGAACTTTTGTTACAAGTGTAAGTATTGTACATGGGAAGTTAATGCAACAATGTGTTCGTAGGTGGACTTGTGAGTTGTGGAGGGGATGGGTAAGAATTGGGGTGACCTTGTCCCAGCCTGAGACCCCTGGAGAGAAGTGCGCTTCTTGAGTTACCATCTCAGCAGGTCCAGAGTCAGGAGCTGCCTTTCATTGTCAGACTAATGAGCTGGTGGTAACAGGGGTATTTAGTGTTCAGTGTGAAAAGGTGGCCCTTGACTGGAGGTGGGCAGCTGGTAGTAACACTGAAGTCACCAAATTTCAGGCTGAGTTGGCAGGCTGTTATGGAGGAGCTGGCCAGTTATAGTGATTTGGCAGATGCAAGCAGTCTGGAGGGGGACATTTTACAGGGACATGTAGTGACTGGACAAAGGGGAATGACTTTCAGCTGAAGGAGAGTAGACTTAGATATTAGGAAGCAATTCTTCACTGTGAGGACGGTGAGGCAGTGGAACAGGTTTCCCAGAGAAGCTGTGGATGTCCCGTCCCTGGATGTATTCAAAACCAGGTTGGATGGGGCTTTTAGCAGCTGGTCTAGTGGAAGGTGGCCCTGCCCATGGCAAGCTGGTTGGATCTTTAAGCTCCCTTCCAACCAAACCATTCTATGATCTGTGGAAACAGGATAGCTGCTCCCCATAGTGTGACCACACACCTGCCCTTTGCTTGTAGTGAAATTGAAGAAATGCTGGGCACCTACAGCAGCCATCCAGCGTGATGTTCTTGTAATGGCAGTGGTGGAGCTATGGGGTATAGCTGATAGCTAGAGATCACTGATCTGGTGAGTTTGAAGCCTACACCACTGGTAAAAACTGCCCTGTGTGGTTGACTGATGAAATGGTGTGGTCTTTCAAGCAAGATACCCCAGTGAAGGGAATTAGCAAGAGGTAATCAGCTGTTTGCTGTGACTGCTGGAGTGTGTTTACAGAGAGGGGAGCCCAGGTAGATGGTGATTATTAATGCCATGGCCTGAAAATGCTGGTGGATGCTGTTACTGCCCCTTTTCCCATAGACACTATACTATCCTTGACAGTGGGCATGGCATACTGCACCCTTTCCCTAGACTGCTGAGGTATAAGAGAAACTCCTTTTATGTCAGTGAGAGGATGTATTAGAGCAGAATTATGTACTACTTTTCATGCACTGAAAAATAACTTACACTGTTCCTGTTACAGGAAGTAGAGAAGAAACATTAAATTAGTTAGCCTTCCCATTTTCTCTTTATGGACAGTATTGTTGGTTTAACATTTTTAAAGTCATTGTGGTAAGGGCTGTTTGTTTTCAGTCTGCACTCTGGCAGTACTGAACGGGTGAGTTGGAAGGGCTGATCTGTGCCACTGGAGTACTTGGGTAATGATGAAACATATCAGCAAAGCTGTTGTGGCCTAGGCAGTTATCCTTCTGTGGTTTTCTATTAGTACTTTAGATGTTTGATTTAGCAAAATACTTAGAACATGTGTGAATTAAGTAGATAGATGACACTCAAGAAAGTAATCTTTTTTGGCTTCAGGTGCTGTCAGCCGGTGTCAAGCTTAAGGACAGCATTTCAGCTGTGTTGGTTTGTGCTGTAACTGCTTTAAAAGATGTAGATTTTGGGGACCTAAGGAACTGTGCAAGGTTTCAGTTGAGGAAGGATGTCCTTCCATACATTTGCAAAACCTGGGGTTTTTGCCACCTCTTTCCTCAGCTGCTCTTTCTCACTTTGAATGGTTTTGATTTATAAATAAGTATAGTAGGATGGGTTGATTTCATACTCCTTTAAAAGAAGCAGGTGGCCTGAAGTAATGAAAAGCAAATAGCCACACTGTTAAATCAAAAGGTCAAACTTTACAAATTGTCTAATGTATGTGTTTATGAAATGGGTCTTGGTTTGGTGCTCTCTCAGTAATACTGTGTCAGTGAAGCAAATGCAATAAACATGGGCCAAATAGCAGGTTCTTATAGCTAGTAATTGGATAAAGTGCTGTTTGCATATATTAGCCTACATAATAAGCCGTGATATTTGACCTGTTTAGAGTTTGCTATCCTTATGCCCAACCTGGGACCTTAACTAAGACCCTTCCTTGTTTGCATATCGGCTTTTCTGTTAGAGTTGAGCCACCAGCTGATTTGGTGGGAAAGGATCTGTGTTTGAGACTATCTGATAGTATGGGCTCCGAAAGCATCCAAATTACCTAGTTGTATGGACAAACGAAATGAACTTTTAAAACTAAACCCAAATGCATATCTGAAATGGAAGACCATGTGTATGTTATGCTAATAAGGAAAAAAGATTTATAATGTTGGATAAAGTGTTGTTCAGTTAACTAAGAAGTAAATTTTAATATTTTAGCAGTCTGTTAAAATAGTTACCTGAAGATTCTGAGTAACTTCCATTCTAATGACTTGCAAAAAGTGGAATAGAAGAACTCTTGTGAAATCAGTGAAAAAGTACACTCCCCCACCCTCCCCAAAAAAACCCCAAACTAAAAACCAAATCAAACAAACAAACAAAAAACCAACCAGCAATCTCCAAACTAACAAACCCCCAAAACCAAAACAACAGCACCTAAAGCTGTTTTCTTGGGATTTATGGCACGCTAACACATCTTGTAATTCTGAATCACTGGCTAGCAAGATTTGTGATCTTGAAGGTGGATTTGCTGGTTTAACTGTATTTCAAAATAGATGTTTCTAGTGCAGTAATGATGGGAGTTTTCTGAACATGGTGTGCCTTTTTCTAAAATACAGGTGGCAAGCGAAGCCTTCAAAACCTAGATAATGTCGTATTTAAGCATAATCTGATCTTGGTTTCCCTACTGCCTCTTTGGACTTCAGTCTGAAAATGAATGAAAGGTTTTATGCTTTTACTCTGAATAACTTTTTCTTATTTCGTTGTTGATTATTTCAACTTGAACATTGAGTAGAAGTGTGTTTTGTAAAGTTTTACTCTGGGATTGAGGATGTGCTCTAGAAAGACTTTTAAGGAAGACAAATTCATTCTTTTGTGACTTGCACTCAGCATTGCCTCTGGCACAGAGTTCCTAGAAGTGTTTGGTAAATCTCTTAAGCTGTTTATATGTTGTTGCTTCATTTGCGTCGTCCACAAAACTGAACTCATGGAGTTGCCTTCTGGTTTTGAATCTTCATTGTTCTTGTAATGGTTGTCAGTGGCAATTTTACTTATAGCACTTGATGTAAATCACTTTCTTTTAAGGCATCCACAGTCAGTTGTTTATCGTCTTGGTTCCCGGGTCTAAGTGGGAAGAGTAGTGCATGTCATTTAATTGGTAAATATATTGCTGGTTTTAGCTTTTTAAAGTAATTTAATTGACTATAAGTTACAGCAGTCAATGAAGAAATAATGAATTCTGCATTCGTGTGGCATTTGGATGTAACCAGGTCCATTGTGCTTTGTCAGCTGACTGAAACCCAAGACTTTCAGAAATATATAAAACACCTGAATTAATTAATAGTAATTAATAGCCTTAGTGTAATGTATGTGCACACAAGGAGGAAATTCAGTTTGCACAGATGCATAGAACTCGAGTTTTCTGAAATACTTTTTCAATATTGAAGAGCTTTGTAAACATACTTCCAAAGTTAAACAAACCTCCCTCATAGCCAATATATGTGAAGTAATTATGATGTTTTGATTAATAATCTATTACTGTATAATAATTGTGACCTTTCAGTCTTAAGAAAATAACAGTTCTCTTTCTCTTGGCCCTATTTGATTGTCTTGTCTACCTATTTTCTCTTTGTTCCTCCCTTGCTGCTCAGTCCATTATTTGTGTCCAGGCTTACCCTGCTCTGCTCTCTGACCTCTCTGCTTGTCTTCTTTCATCTCCTTTTGACTTTTTTGCTTGTTGGTGAGACTATCTCTTCCTCTGGTCTGTCTTACATTTTCCACTGTCAGTGTCTGGTGATAGACTGGCTTAAATAGCTATTAAGAGCAACAGTAGTTATTCACTTTGCCATCATAGGATTGCATTTGCTTTGGTTTGTGGAAGTGCTTTGTAGGCAGTCTTGTCACAATAGGAGCCAAGAGGGGATGTAGTCTAGATCTAATTTAAAAGGTAATCTTTAGAAAACTTGCCTGTTACCATCAGGTGTTACCAGGCATCAGTGAATTAACATTCTGATAGACTTTGATGGAAATAAAACAAGTACTGTTTTCTGAGATTAGAGATACTCTTCCCTCTTGCTGCTAATCAAAGCAAACAGAAAACTGAAGTGTGATTTTACTGAGCTTCTACAGGAAGTGGCTGGAAGATGTCTAGCTCATGCAGAATGATGGTTCTGTTCTTGGGTTTGTCTTCATTCAGTAGCTGAATCTTTATTGAACTTGAACCACTTATACTGAAATTTTCTGTGCAGGTTGTCTGCATCAGGGTGAATTGATTTTCCAGTTACGTAGCCAATGGCAAGCTTGATGTAAGATGTTGGTAACTTATACAACTTATGCAAGATCTATAACATAGACAACAATCTATTGTTAATGTGGAGGAGGCTTGTGATCTGTATAGCAATCTCTTTCTGCAAAAAATTCTTAGAGGGTTAAAAGCAAGCAAAAAAGAACTTAGATGTACCTTATGGTATTTATTGGGAGTGTTGGATCCATACACCTTGATGCCTTGCACTTGCTTTTACTCAGCAAGTGAATGACAGCATTACAGCAGAGGTAAATCTGAAGGATAGCAATGCAAAGATTTGAAGTCAGGTTATTAGGGAGGATCACAGGAAAATGACAGGGTATGGGAACACACACAGGTGAGAGCCAGTTTTTCAGCAGTGTGAAAGGAATTGTAGCGCTTCAGGCTGCAAGTACCTGTTTAGATTCTGTCCCAGTCATTCCCTTCTCAATTCTGGACCAGATTTCAGTAGCCTGCTCTGTGCACAGTGCATAGATAGGATAGTAGCAGCTTGTGATAAAAGATGGAAACTGCTGAGGCCAGTAGTGTTTGGCATCATCATTAATGGCCTGAAGAATGGGACTTAAGCAAGTTTTCTGACAATGTGAAATTGTGACGAGTGGCTGATATGCCACTGATATAAGGTAGGTTTGCTGCCATTCTGAAGGACCTGGACAGGCTGGAGAAATGGTCTGACAGGAACCTCATGAAGCTCAACTAAGGAAAATGCCAGCTCTGGCACATGGCAGCAGCACAGGCTGGGGGCTGACTGGCTAGAAGCAGCTTGGCAGAAAAGGACCTGTGTGAGCGCAGGTGGATGCCGGTTTGACTGTGGACAGCAACATGTATGTGGTGGTGAAAGCGGCCAACAGCATCCTGCGCTGCGTTGCTGGCAGGTTGGGGGAGGTAATCCTTCGCCCCTGTGCAACTCCAGTAAGACTGTATTTGGTGTGCAGTGCGCAGTTTTGGGTTCCTCAGTATGAGAAATGTAGTCACACTGGAGCGAGTCTGGTTTGGGCTGCAGAGGTGATGGTGGGACTGCAGTATCTGACATACAAGGAGGATCTGAGAGTGGAGATTATTCAGCCTGGAGAAGGCCTGGGGGCATCCCATCAATTTGTGCAAATATCTGATTTCTTGGAGGGTTGACAGGTGTAAGGAAGGTGGGGCAGCACTATCTCAGTGGTGCCCAGTGACAGGATAAGAGGCAACAAGCACAGATTCAAATGAAAGACTCTCATTTTGAACAAAAGATTACTTTCATGACTGAACATTGGAATGGGCTTTCCAGAGAGGTTGTAGAGGCTCCATCCTTGGAGACAAGAAAGGCTGACTGGATGTTGCTGAGCAATCTACTCTAGGGAGCCCCACTTTGAGCCTGAGGGTTGCAGTTGCTGATGTCCAGAGGGGCCTTCCAACCTCTGTTCTGTGATTTTGTGAAAGATGACACGCAGGCTGCTGACTGGACTATTATGGAGCAATAGACTGGGAAGGAGGTTATGTGGAGGGTGTAAGTTGTATATGTTGCTTATTTTAAACAATTTGAAATTTACTGGACACTGTAGTTGCAAGACTTATCTGTAGGTTATTTTTAGGGGAAGACAAATCTGGAAAAAGCAGGAGTTAATTTTTTTGTTATACAAACAAAGATTATGATTGAGTGAGAGTTTCTGTATTACAAGATTAGTAATTAGGGAAAGCAAAATGGTGCAGAACCAGAAATCTGAAGGTGATAATGTGTGAGGAAACACATAATTTTGGAGGCAGTTAGGGAAGGCCAATTTTTTTAAGTGTGATTTAGGAGGATAAGACAAACAATAAACTTTGGGGTGACAGGAGAGCAGTAGCAAATCTGAACATGAATGATTCAATCTTGGAACCAAAGCCTAGATTAAAGACTGTCTAGTGAAGTTTAAGGAGAGAAATTGTAACAGACTGGATGGTGGAAGACGGTGGAATAGATGGGACAAGTGGGCTTTAAAACCAAGCCACATCTGTTTGTATGAGACAGGGAAGACAGAAGACTAAAACTTGGAGTATGTAAGATGGAAATGAAATGGGTTGGGTGAGTGAAGCACATGGAACTTTCGGAGGGCAAAAAAGCACCCAGCTACGTATGTCAGCTGGAGTGGAAGAAGCTGAACAATGGGATGAGGAAGAACAAAATCTTTCTGCCAGCTTTTGTCAGGACATGAGGATTTCAAAGGTTAAAGAAGCTGAGGCTTTACATGAATCATGTTTCCATAAAGACGTAACTTTTTTTTTTTTTTGGTTAAGCTGAGTGGGTGAAGTCGTGGATAAGTGACTTTAATTTGTGAAATTTCTGTCAGAACTGCTCAGTGGCATGCAAAGTGTGTAACTAGTTTTACTGGTTTACTAGAGCACCCACCAGTATTTGTGTCCATTGCTTCCTGGGAATTGCATAATGCCAGCTATTGGTGTCAGAGTTCACTGGGATTTTTAAAATTTATTATAACTGAAATGAAGTTCTGTGGTTTTGACACACTTAATATTGTTTTTGCGTGTTACTGAAGACTAAGGTATGAAAGAAATTATTGTGAGATGTTTTGCTGTAGAGCAAAAAAAATAAAAAAAGCTTTTATTTTTGCAAATTACAAGGTGAACAGTCTTTCATTTGCTTAGATATGTTACTTTTAGGAATAGTTGATGGATGACCTAGGCAAGACTATACCTTCTCATAACTGGCCTGGGTGAGTTCATACCTTGAGTTAAATTATTGAAGTTTTAGTATGCATAAAGGAAGTCTTATGCTGTCCTTTGGACAGGTAAGGTAAAAACATGTTTACAAATGTTGGCAAAGATAAAAAGTCAAAGTGAAGCATTGTACTAAGTGAAAGATTAGGACTGTCTTGGCAATGCTACTTCTGAATTTTGCTTTGGAATTGTATTTCTTAAAGCAAATTTTGAACACTTGATAGATGCTTCTACTGGACCAGTCTTTTTTTCATTAAAACAGTAGGATAACTAATAATGTATCTTTGTTGTCAGTTTGTGCTGGTAGTTGGTTTGGTCTGCTTTAGACCCCGTGAATTATTGTCTTCCTCTTCAGAAACACCTCTTTGTAATAAAAAATTCTTTTGGTCCCTCTTCACCTCTTGATAAGGCTAATTTCAGATTTGTCAACTGTACAGTCCATGAGAATAAACCTGTAAATGAAGTTAAACATTCATTTTTGTTATTCACAAATGTCCTAGTTTTTATGTGCTTTGTCTTGAGGTCTTGATTCAATATGCCTGTGTGGTAATGACTTTCCAGGTGACTGCTCCTTTGGTTTGATAGTGAGTTGTGTGCTACACTTTATTATGAAGTAGAAAAAATATTTCTCTAGTCATATGCAAACTTTGTTAGAATAATCAAGCTGTTGAAAATTGAATTTTAGTTAACGTACTAAGCTGTTACTGAGGAGGTATCCTAAGTACTTTCTCTGAAATACTACTTTAGCTTAAATCATAGAATAAGAATGGTTAGGGTTGGAAGGGACCTTAGAGATCATCAAATTCCACTCCCCTGCAATGGGAAGGGACACCTTCCGCTAGACCAGGTTGCTCCAAGCCCTGTCCAGCCTGGCCTTGGATGCTTATGTGGATGAGACCTCCACAGTTTCTTTGGGCAACCTTTGTCAGTGTCTCACCACCCTCACAGAAAAGAGCTTCTTCCCAATACCTAATATAAATCTACCTTCTTTCAGTTTAAAACCATAAAACTCTTGTGTTGGAGGTGCCAGAACTGAATGCAGTATCCCAGTGGTGTCTCGTGAGATCGGAGTAGAGGGGGAGAATTACCTTCCTTGACCTGCTGGCCTTGCCAGCCTTGCTAAAGTAAGATTCTGGGTTCAAAAGACATAGAAGACTTTCAGACTTACCTCCTTCTTGACAACATAGATTTTTGAACAGTTGTGTTAATAATAACAGGAGTAAGCAACTAGAAAATGAGAAATTCTTCCTTATTTTATTATCAAGATCTTTATGATGGTTAGGGGAGAGGAAGGAGTAGACAGGATTTTCAGGCTACAGGAGTTTGGAGGGGTTTTTTCTGGTTTTTTCCCCCTCTCTTCTATGCTGACTACATCACATGGTGATGTACTATGGGTGGTAGAAGTACAATGCCTAGGGTTGTACCTGTTAACTTTTTGAAATAATTAATGAGATTTCAAAATTGAGATATTGCACACTTCCTTTTAAGCATTTTTGAGATGATACATATGTTTAAATCTGCATTTCCAAGGAGATTGTTTTGGGTAGATTTTGTAGTGGAGAAGGAGGTAAAAGTTTTTTTTGAACCAAGTATTGTGTATTGTGGTTTGGGTTGTGGTTTTTTTGTTTTATTTTTTTCTCTTTTAGTGAAACTTGCCAAGTTAATTTTCTTTGTTTATATCTGTTGGAAACACACACACAAAAAAAGAGCCCTTATGAAATGCTGTCACATATGGTTTTGATTATAGAAGTGTTACTTTGAACATTTTCTTTCAAAGTTGTTCTTCCTTTTTTTTTTTTTTTTTTAGACTTCTGTCTTTAAGTTCTAATGTTCCTTATAGGAGGTTTATCCAAGCTCTTAAAGGCATTTGCAGCATGAGGGCAGCGATACCATCTCTCTGACAACTGTGAGGTCCAGACAAGACTTACAGCCTTTTTTTCTACCTCAACCGGGAGTAATAGGCCTTGGGACTGTGTGTTCAAACTTGTGTGCTTGAACAAGGTTTCTGCTTTAGTGGCATGCTGTTTTGTGCTCTGGAAACACTTGAAGGTTCATTAATAAAAAATAACCTGCCATCTACTGAAAATTAAGAAAAAGATACTGGTGTGGTATCTGCTTTATGGTAATGTAGATTTTCTTCAGTTGTTAACATATTCTTTTATTGGCAGTTAAATGTTTTGGAAGCTTTTGAAGAGAAGAAACTGGAAAAATGTTGATGAGTGGCTAGAGATCTCTGGCACAAATGGAACAACAGTCAGCAGCAACTTGGGGTCTGTAGGAAGCACATTATCTAATATTTAGCAAATGATGTCATTTAAACTTGTGCCTTGTGAACTAATAGGACTAAGCTGGTTTGATCCTACGGATTTGCAAAGTGTCAGAAAAACAAATTGAATAGTCCTTCAGTACAAATGTTCTAAAGCTTTGTGTTTTAAAAGATCCCATACTTAACATTGAGGGCTTGGTATTGTACTAAAAGCCATCTGCAGTGGCTGGTTTGTCCGGTCCAGAGTTACTGCTGCCCTGGAGATGCTTTTGTGTTGGGACACAGTTCTCTGAAGCTGCATAATGTTTGTTGCAAGGAGTCTGTTCAAGAAGCCTTTCTCTTTTTATTCCTCAGTGGCTCTTGCTTTGATAGTCAAAAGGATAATCCAAATCCTCTCCTACTGCTGCACCTTTCTAAATATTTCTGCTGTTCTAATCTGCCTTTAGTGAGCATGCGGCTATGTGGTGACTCAGATCAGCAAGCTGGCTTTTTCTGTGGGATAGTTCTGTGTTTGATCAGCAGGCTGAGCAATTTATCTTGTGGTGCTGACTGCTTTATTGCTACCAGTAGGCTGAGGGTGTGGGAAAGCAGAAATGGGCAACAAATTGCTATTTTGATAGCAGCTTGCAGATAGACTACAAGGAAAACGTGTGTGTTTATTTTAATGCTTAGTACAATCCAGTAATGGCTGTGTTGTGAGTAACTTGCAGTGTTTTTGTTGAGCACATTTCATTTAAGCTTGCTGAATTGTTAACTGTCTAGGATTTGCACAGTAACAGAATTCCCATTATTTCAGTTTTAACTACAATCTATTGTATGGGACCCTGTTTGTTTCTCTTTTGTTGTGCAGATGTGGGACAGGGAAGGGGAATAGGAGAGGAGTTTCCTAGGTTAAAAAAGGGAGTGTTTACTGGTTTTAAGTTGAATTCTCGTGTTTTGCTTTTTCTTCCTGAAAGATAAGGGTTTGGTTTTTTTTTCTACTTAAATACTCCAAAACATGTTTGAAAAGTTTAACACACAGCCCCTTTTACGAAGGGGCTGTATCAAATTATAGATTACGTCTACTATGTGACTTTTGTGACAATTTTTGGAAGATGCTTCTTAAATTCCTGCTGTCTTGAAGATTTCGAATTCAAAATGTTAACTAGCACTAGATAAGATTTGTGTTCTGCATTGCATGATTTTTTTTGTCTTTATTACTAGCCACCGATTGACCTACTATTTCCCAAAACTGAAAGATCAAATTGATAATTTGTTTTTTGGGAACATTCATCTTTTGAAAAATAACAGTGACCATAACCTAGGTTCTTTCTTGATCAATTCCATCTCAAGACCTTTAATTTAACCTTTTTTTGGTTTTGTAGAAAATATTTGACTTTTACTATTTTGAAGGAGATTTTTTTTTTTTTTTTAAGTTTAAGGCTTTTATTTAATTCATCCCTTCCTCTCAATTACCCATTGTGATTTCAGTGCGTTACATTCTGAGGTTTTTTGTGTTTTGCTTTCTTTGTTTTTGTTTTCGGTTTGGTTTGGTTTTTTTTTAGCTTACATTTGTTCAGTCTGCCTTCTACCCTCCGCTGGCATGTGATGAAGCTGTAACCAATTGCAGCATGCTTTTCAATATAAGCTTCTATCCAGGTATCCAGACATTAGGATTACATAGTAGAAAAACATTTTTGTTTTAATTTTTTTGTAAGCATGCACAAACCTGTGACTGTCTCTCTGTGGGCAGACAGCCATAAGAAGTCTGTATTACAAAGTGGGCTTCTGAATCTTACCTACCATTTCCTTCTTTCAGACTTATCTGCTTCCCCTGATTGTTTTATCAAGGCCAAGTGACATGTTAATTGCTTTTTAATTACATTTGCTGTCATACCACAAGTAACATTAGGGCTTCCTCTTATGTCCTGTCCACTTGTCAACAGCTGTGCATTTCTGCTCTTCCCTGTTTTTGGATCTGACACAGTTGTTAGGTTGGTGGGTGGATTGACTTGCTGTATTCCCATATGGCTGTTAAAACGAACGTAAGCAAATGGTGAGTGAAGAATGGGGAAGCTGCCTACCTGAAGACGCTGCGATTGGATGGTGGGATGGCCTGTTCTGGGCCAGCAGCCAAACAAAGGTGTCCTAAACTTGGACCAGCACATTTCTATGGAGTAAAGTTTTTCTTTCTTCCAAGAGGCTGAAGGGTGGCATTCCTTACTTCAAGAGTCACTTGTGAATTTTGGTAGTGTTTTCTAGTAATAATTCTAGTTAGCTGTTTCTTGCAGACAAATAAGGGTAGGGAGCAAGCTATATGGGAGTGAATGCTGTCAAGGAAAACTGTCATGCAGAGTTGGTTGTGGGAGAGTTTTTCCAGGGGCTTGACCCTAATGCTCGTGTATGTTTCTAGAGGAGGGTGTTGTGCCCCTGATGCCTTCTTTGTGCTGACACTGGTCCTCCTCCACTGTAGGGGACAAAAAGGTTGAAAACAAGATCAAAGTGTTTACTTCTTGCTTTAAGAATAATTCTGTCCATTTGCTGGGAGGCCTGTGGCTCTGAGTGATGGTGGTTTCTGTGTAATCTGTTTTGCAGTTTTCAAATCTGTCTGAACTCTAGGGATCCCTAAAAAAGAGAAACAGTGTAGTAGGCCTCTTAATGCACAGTAATATGCCTGCATGCTTAAATCAGCATGAGGAATAAATACTTGATAATAGTGTGTTACTCAGGCTTAGTTGTGTTACTCAGGCTTAGTTGTGTCACTGCAGAGTCCTCTTGTGCTTCTCTGCTTTCATGCCTGTGTTTTGCTGCTTGGTGGGATGGACTTGTACTGTAGCTGCAAAGCCAAATGCTGTCTTGAATTCATGACTCTGATATATAAAATCTTATTCCATCTATCATAAAATCATAGAATCGTTTAGGTTGAAAAAGACCTCTGAGATTGAGTCCAATTGTTAACTGAGCACTGCCAAGTCTACCATTAAGCCATATCCATAAGTGCCACATCTCCACATCTTTTACATACCTTCAGGGGTGGTAACTCTACCACTTCCCTGGGCAGCCTGTTCTGATGCCTGATCGCTGTCTCTGTGAAGAATATTTTCCTAATATCCAGTTTAAACCTTCTCTGGTGCAGCTTGAGGCTGCTGCCTCTTGTCCTGTCACTTTTTACCTGGGAGAAAAGACTGACTGCAGGCCTCATTTGCATGCTTTGTAAGGGTTCTCTCTCTTGCACGGTGTGTAGGCTTTTCATTATCAAATTCAATCACCAGCATAATCCTGTGTCAGCATTATGATGTGATACCTTGAAAAATTCTGCAGTATTATCACTTGATGCTTATTCTTTATCACAGTCCTTCCTCAAGTCTGTCTTCACCCTTTCTCTCCTTACTTCTTTCCGTTTATTCTGTCACTTCCTTCTGTTACTTCCTGTTCATCAAAGCTTTTGCCTCTTTACAAAGATACGTGCATTGCTGGCGACTGCTTTAAGTGCAGTACTTCTGGTCATGTGTTTCTCCCCCTGCTCCCCAATACATTATCTGCCTTTTGTTCCTCCTGGTAAAGGTGCATTCTTGAGACTCTCCCTTCTTATTGGTGCTAAAGTCCTTGTTTGCTGTAATGTTTGTAATTTTTTGTAAATTGCAAAGTGTGAAAGTTTTTAAGTTAAGAATTGATTCCATTAGGTATGCTGCAATAAAATATTCTTTCAGTCTGACTACTAGGCATGTTAGGAAACTACAGTATGAAGTATACACATTGATTTGCAAATTTTATGTTTCAGTAAATATTTCCTCTCCAATTACTTAATCAAATTTGTGTCAAGTAAATGTATATATATAATTGTATACTGGCCTGTTAAGCCTTCAGAATTTAATTTCACATTAGTTCACACAGGGGTATAGGATTAAACATTCATATTAGTGAGTTGTGACATTTCATCAATTTTTGTGTATTTATTGCTGTTTGGAATTGTTCTCTGTATGTCTGTGTTTCTGACCCAGCCTGATGTCCACTTCCTAGGATTCCTTTTACACTGCGGTTGATTGATCCTTATCCTTTCCTTGGAGGTGTTGGTTAACAAGTTGATCAGAAGGATCAAGTCTTTCCTTTGTGCTTTCAGCTTGCTCTTAATTTTCATGATTTAATCCGGGAAAAAGCATCTGATTTTTTTTTAAGATTACTTTTTCTGATTATCCATATGAGTTTTAATGCTATGGAGTAAGGCAAAAAAAATGTTATCTCCTGTGTAGCTTGAAAAGTTGTATGCTTACTGTTCTTTTGAACATAGTGCAAAATGTGTTAATCTGAAATGTCTTTCTGAAAAGTGAAATAACATGAGTTTAACCTACATAAAATGCTAACGCTTTTATAGGCAACTGTCAGATATAAAAATAGGTGTTGCTTTTACAACCAGAAATACTTTTGCAGCAGTTTCAACTCACAAGCTATCTTAGTTCTGACTGGTTTTTTGAACTGAATTCTCTAGCATGTTTTCTTATCTGGTGGTATGTTATTTTTCCTTACAGACGCCTTCACCTCAATAAGAAAACCACAGACAAACAGCCATATAGCAAGCTTCCTGGTGTTTCACTTCTAAAGCCATTAAAAGGTGTGGATCCTAACCTGATCAGCAATTTAGAAACCTTCTTTGAACTGGATTATCCAAAAGTATGTATACAACTTAGTGTCTTTTGGGTTTTACCTCCTATGCCTCCAAAAGTCATATCAGTAGCTTGGGCTAGAACTATGTAACTTGATTATGTCTTGGGTAGTTCTTCCTTCCACAACAGGTGCATAATTGCACATTTTACGTGTTGCAAACAAAACTTACTACATTTTAAAGAGCTGTCTATAAAGGAATACGACCAAGGCTTAGGGATGAAACATACTCTACACTTTATCAAGATTTAATTGATCATTATTTCCATATTGTGGTGTTTATAGCAGTATGAAACCCTTCAATTTTGAAAGATCATTTGAGAGGCCAGACACCCTTCCCAACTACTTCTCTGTAACAGAGCCTCTAAAGAGAGCACTTAACTGACAGCTTGAAACTTTCTAGTAGTTCTCACTGGTGGCTCATCTAACAAAGCACTGGTCAGTGGTGAGGTGGTGTACCTCACCAGTTGCTGGTAGGAAAGATAGTCTCCAAGGCACTTACTGGTGTTGGGAAACAAATGGTTAATAAAAGCTTACATTTGTTGTTGTACACTGAGCTTTTAATATAAGTGATAAGTAATATAAGTAAGTGTGTCAGGTGCTGACCTTGCTCCAAGGATCTTACAACTTAAAGGATAAATGTGCAAATGCTTGCTGCATTGTTCATGAATTGGTGTATGCTCCTGTGAATGGAAAAAGGACTACATTTTGTAGTGCATGTCTCCTGAATTCTGAAACTTGTAATTTAATAAAACCTTAATTCTTCTAAAAACTGTCAGTTGTGGAAGGTCAAAGGTATGTGTAAGCTGGAGCAGCTGGTTTCCTTTGTGTATTCTGAGAGCTTTAAACTTCCTCTGAAGTAGGAAGGGCAAAACAAACTCCACCATTTATAACTTACTAGAAGTTGTATATTTTTTCTGTAATGAAGTTTAGAGCATTTTTATAAGCTTTGGGTATGAACATTTGATTCTTTTCAACTCAAAAGTGCAATAAAGATTAAGTGTGGCCAAGGTAAGTTTAAAGCATGCTTGAGGCATGCTGTATATGTGACATTGCAAAAAGTGCAAAGAAGCTGCAACAGTATCTTAAGCTATTTTATGACTATAATGAGTCTCAAGATGTTATGCAACTGAAATGTTTGACTACCAATACAATTTGAGAATTCAGAAAAATAGTTATGCTAGATCTTGCTTTATGAGAAATAGTCTTAACCCTTACTCCTGATAACTTATATGTATGGGTGGCAGTTGTAAAATATGACTGCTACTCACAAATCTGAATTTCAGGTAACAATAGGGACAATCCTATTTTTCCCAGAGAGAGTGAAAATGGAAGTGTGAATGCTGCGGCACAAGTTATACAGGCAATATTCCCAAACTATTTGAAAGCACTTCTGTACAATAACTACAAAATTACTTCATTTAAGAAACTGACATTGCACCACAAAAATTAGAACAACAGTATTACCTGGTATTCAAAGTTCAGCTCTTTGGAGGAAAATTATTCAGAAGGAATAATCTTAAATTTGTTCTAGGGAAGCTGAGTTCAACCTGCAGTGATATGGATTCTTTCCTGTGATACCCCATGTGTGAAATAATCTTGTCTTCCGTAGAAGCCAGTTACACAGCTTCTAATCTGCAGGATTTACCCATAATATTTTTATCAGTGAACATTTTTTATCTATTGTGCATATGGTAATTTTGGCAGAAATTTTTCTATTGTGTTATGTCCACATGAACCTGTTTATGTACATAAACGTCTTTGTGTTTCTTCTGCTTTAGTCATACATTTTGTAGCTCTTTGCTACTGCGTATGAAGGCCATTTACTGTGAAATACTCTCTTTGCAGATAATGGAATGTCAATGTTGCTTTATTTTGGTAAATACAGATACAGAAGTGTCATTGCAACTGTGAACTGAAGATTATTAACATACTAGCAAAAATAGTTTTTACATATTTAATAGGATGAGCAATAAAGAACTAATTTCTTCAGCTGGTAATTTCTGTGGTGTTTATGCTGTCAGGATTGTTCTGTTGTGTTTGGAAGAACCTGTCTGCTTAAGGAGATAGGTCTTTACCTTTTAAATGCAATTTTCCATGCTGGTAAAATGATAGGAATCAAGTACTGCTTGCTTTTTAGGCAAATTGGTTTGAGTTTGCATTCTGAGAGGTAGAGATGTGTGTGTCTGATCGTTTGTAGTGCTAGACCAAATCTTAGCATCTCCCATGCAGTTGTTAATGATTTTAAGTTTCTACAATATTATGAACGCAGTTAATGGTTGGGGATTTTTTTTGTTTAACAATGCAATTTTTTTTCTTGCAAGAATGTATTTATTTAATGTCTTGTCTTCTGTAATATTAAATACTTCTTACTGAACAAGAACATCAGAAATTGTCATCATTGAGCCCGCAGGCAGCTTTTGAGGTTCAGATTACTTTTTGCCTAAGTATTTTACTGAAAATAAAATTGAAGTAAGGAAGAATAAGAACTGTTTTGATCACTATTTGGGACTCTTACTTACACCTGCTTTATCAAATGAGGTCCAAAAATATTGCTTTTAATTTGAGTGATTTTTTTTTTTTTTTTTAATTTTGTATTGTTAAAGTAGCTTCTAAATAGCTTGATCAGAAATTTGCGTTTTCTGAATTTAACTCTTTGGATTGGAGCTCTAAAAGCTTGTAATAGTTCAGTAATTTTAACAGGGAGAGAAGAAGGTTGTATCAAGTCAGGAGTATTCAAGGAATTTGCTGTTAATGCAGAAACAGAAATATCTTCATCAAAGCTTGCAAAGTTGTGTCACAATGACAAGTTATCCTTAAAATGCTATTATCTTATCCACTGTCTGTAGCTCATGTGTAACAAGCATGTAGATTGCTGAAACAGCTAGTCATCCCTTACCTCTTGCTGACTTTTTTAACCATTATTCCATTAATGGAAAACAGATATACATAACATATTCATATTCATGAGCTTAGCTTTATTATGCAATTAAGTGTACTAATACTGTTCTGTGTGGGTAGTCTTCCAGCTCTGTTCTGCATATGTATCTACAAAGTATGGAGAAGGAAGGTATAGTTCAGAGAGTTATGTGATTAAGTGTGTCATAGCGTCGTATGTTTACTATTTTGTATGCTGTAATTTCATTGAATATGATTGATTTAAGGTTCATGTGTGAACAAAAATTGAAGTGGAAATAAAAGATTTACCTTGTATACTAAGATACTGCGCTTCATGCCTGACAGAAACCCTTCCAATAACAGGAAGACTGATGCTCCTCAGTACAAGATTTATTGGGATACAGGCTTTGTTCTTTTTTCACTAGTACTTGGCTAAATGAAAGTCTTATTTAGCTGTAAAACAATCTCTTTGATTCTAGTTTTAATTCTGTAACAGTGCTCTATACTTTTTCAGTTTGGTACACTATTCAACTTTATTCCCTAGACCATATTGATATCAAATATATGTGCATAAACATGTATGTATACATTTTTGTTTTTACTAGTATGAAGTATTACTCTGTGTACAAGATCATGATGATCCAGCTATTGATGTGTGCAAAAAGCTCCTTGGCAAATACCCAAATGTTGATGCTAGACTGTTCATAGGTAAGCAAAGCAACTCATAGGTGTGACTGTTACTTGTAAAATGTTTTTACGTTTTCAACTCCATATGCAGTATTCTAAAATAAACAAGTTGTTTGGCTCAGCCGATGTTGGTTCTGTAGTTTAATTATCCTTTTGGAGTGAAGAAGTAAGTTTGTAGTCACAGTTTGTGATATTGGGCCAAAAGCTCTGGGAAGAATGACTTGTGCAACCCCTGCAACTTTTTCCTTCTATGTCTGAAACAGCAGTTTAAATCTTGTCTTTGCACTGAAATAAATGTACAGAAAGTGGCTTGGAGTTGAGGCTGAGTTTGAGCTCGAGAGCCTGCAACAGTCCTTTTTGATCATCTTAGGCTGTAGGGCTCTTTCTTCACTTTATATTTAAATTAGAGGACGCATTTGAATATTTTTCTTTCCTTTTTAAATCTCTGTATAATTGTAGGAAGATCTGAAATATAGAAGTGAAGGAGTACTTAAAATTTAAATCTTTTTGATAAAAGTGTACTTTAAGAATTTACTTACTGTTCTTCAGTTACTGTATTTAAATATTCTGCGTATTGATTCTGAATTCTAAAAACTACCCATATATTATTTGTGTATGATGGGTTTTTTTTGTTTTGTTTTTTTTTTTTTTTTTTAGGTGGCAAGAAAGTTGGCATCAATCCCAAGATTAACAACTTAATGCCTGGTTATGAAGTTGCCAAATATGATCTCGTATGGATTTGTGATAGTGGAATCAGAGGTAGGTGTGTACTGTAATGTGCTGACTGTTGTATTGCTGTTATTCCCTGTAGGCAAGCAGTTGTTGAAGATAATTTTGACTGAGAATATAATCAGAAATGAAAATGAAAAATGTGGAAAAAATAATGACAGAATGGCTTAATGAACTGTCTGCTTTTCATTTCTCACTTAGTAATGCCAGACACACTGACTGATATGGCCAGTCAAATGACTGAAAAAGTAGGCTTGGTCCATGGACTTCCGTATGTTGCAGACAGACAGGGTTTTGCTGCTACCCTTGAACAGGTAAGTGCTGTGTTGGTTTGATTTTGTCTTTTTTTATTTATTTTTTCTTTTTTTGTAATGACTGAAAGTTCTGTAGTGCCTCTTACACATTTTGAATGAAGAAATGTTTATTTTCACCTACAGTCACACTTCAAACTATTCAGAAGAACTTTTAAATGCTCCAAAATTTTACTGTGCTGTTCTGAACATTCTTTCAATATTTAAGTTTATACAAACAATAAACATTACAGGATGAAAACTATGGATTTTATTCAAAAATTTATTAAAAATCAGGAATTCTTTCTAGGGCTTAGTCAGAAAGGGACTTGGCAGGGAGTTGGAACAAGATGAACTTAAGGTCCTTTCCAGTCCAAACCATTCTGTGATATAATTCTATTTCGATGCCTGAAAAGAAACATGACAAGTCAGAGCAAAGTCCAGCTCACACAGTATCTTATTTCCAGCACTGGTTGAGCAGAGTCTTTAAGGGCAGTAGAACATGAGCATGACTTACACCCTGTTTTCCTGTAATACTGTCTCAACTTTCTGCAATTTTCAGCTGAGCAACTTCCTGAGCAGGAAGTAAACTTGTGTATTTGCTAATCCTCAATATATAATATTTACTAAGAACAGATTTCTTACATGAGCTTTTTCATTCTTTTCTTTGAGTCTGCATAGATTGTGAACACCTATAGCTGTCTTTACCAGGAAGTTCTGTAGACCTGCTATCTGTTACAGGAACCACCGCTTTGTTCAGTCTGACCCTTGTTCTTCTATAATGTTATTTCATGTCCTACATTGTTTTTGAAGGGAAAGTGAACAGTTGGTTTCTATCCACCATCTTCATGTCATTAATTCTGTTCTGTTCTTCCCTCTGTTTTTTCTCAGTCAATTCTCTTGTAGAACAGAAAGGCTGCATTTTCTTTTTTGTTGCTTGTGTCTCAAGGCATGTAATTTAATAACTATTTTTCATTCTAAGATGGCATGTATAAGGCATTTTATCCCCAAGGCTAGCTAATGTGTGTCAAAGGCAGAAATGTGAGGCATGAAAGTGCAGTGAAATTCAGTACTCCTTCATTGCATGAGAGGGCAGCTCATGTGATTTTTTTTTTTTTTTTTTTGGTGACATGAGGTCTGAATTTCCTCTTGCAAGAGAAAAGCAAAGAGATATAGCACAAATCTTTTTGTACTACTACATAAATACATAGTTTTAAAAGCCGTATCTGGTTTTTGCAGGTTTATTTTGGAACTTCACATCCAAGGTCATATATTTCAGCCAACTTAACTGGCTTTAAGTGTGTAACAGGAATGTCATGCTTGATGAGAAAGGATGTCTTGGACCAAGCTGGAGGACTCATAGCTTTTGCACAATATATTGCTGAAGATTACTTTATGGCCAAAGCAATAGCGGACAGGTAGGATGACTCTGAATTAAGCTTATTACTTTAAGTGCAGTTCAAGCCTTGTGGGTTTGTTTGTTTTTTAGTTGTTTGGTTTGGTTTTTTTAAACACATGGTACATACTATAAGTGTAGGTGTTCAGGTCAGCCTGACATCTGTACAGCAAACATGCTTATGACATGCTTTGTCCTATGGTCTTTAGTCTGTTAGCAATAATTAAGCCATATCATTGTCAATTCCTTTAGAAATAAGTTTATAAAAAACTGTAAGTATTATTCAGATGGTATTTGCTCTTTTCCACTGAAAAGACTTGATGTAATACGCTTGATTTTTTTTTTTTTTTTTTTTGCTTATGCCCACTGTAATAATATGGCACATATGCCAAAGGAAATTTCCAAGACTAATGGAATTCTTGTGTGTGTGTTATCTAATTGTGTTTTTTCATTTCTTCATGTTATTTATAATAATAAATACATTTTTTCAGGGGCTGGAAATTTGCAATGGCCACACAAGTTGCAATGCAAAACTCTGGTTCATATTCTATTTCTCAGTTTCAGTCCAGAATGATCAGGTAAAAATTTTACTCTTTACTTCCCCTCCTACCCCATCACCTGCTTGTCATTTGGATAACTGATAATGAGAAGGAATATGTCTTCCAAGCTAATTTAATTTTATGTACAGAATGCTGAAGTTCCAACGTGTAGCTTGATGCATGCTTCTTGTTAATGTTGGGAGAGAAGCACTGACTTTTCACACAAGTATGACTAAGTATTAAAAGCTCCCTAAACTCCCCCCCCACCCCTCAAAAAAACCCCTAAAACTACAACCGCCTTAATACCTTTTAAATACTATGTGCAGTATCTTTGAAAGGGAGAAATTTTGCGGGTTTTTATTTTTTGGAGGTGTAAATTAAATGAGTAATACTGTCAGAAAACACTGTGATGGCTTATCATTTGATGAGGTGGGGGAGGAAGACATAAAGAATAATGCGTAGTCAGAACTGATTTGTTTGTCTTTTCTAGGTGGGCCAAACTGCGCATTAATATGTTGCCTGCCACAATAATCTGTGAGCCAATCTCAGAGTGCTTTGTTGCCAGTCTAGTTATTGGATGGGCAGTTCATCATGTATTTAGATGGGATATAATGGTTTTTTTCATGTGTCACTGCTTGGCATGGTTTATAGTTGACTACATTCAACTAAAAGGTGTTCAGGTATGTACCTTCATTTTCTTTGGAGGTTGTGACAGTTTCTAGTGACATTTACTTCCACAAAAAGCTAAGCCTAATTCTCTTGATATCAAGGTCAAATCCCCTTACTTCTCAGTCTTCCAGCTTAGTTATAGTAGCATGAATATAGAAGTAAGTGTGGTTGGTTGTAATTTTGTTTCCTTCTATGCATCTACCTCTGCTTATGCTCTGAAAGCTTGCGTATCTGTCCCCTTCATCTTCACATTTCCAGTCTGCTTTTCCTAGGCATATCCAGAAATTTTAAGTTGTTTTTTTTAACAGCACAAGTACAGCAGCTTTGTGGAATTCTGTGGGTTGGTTGTTTTGGTTTTTTTCTTTTATCTAAGTTGCATTTTGTTTTGTATTTATTGAGGTGAATATGTACTTTTAAGTACATTTTTCATCTGTTTATGGGGGACTTACAGGACAGCTGTAGCCTACATCTTAAAATAAAGTCTTCCTATCACTGGAAGTAAGAGTTGTAGATACCAGAAGTGAGGCCTAAAAAATTTTAATATCGAAAGATGTCACAAATCAGAACGGCGTTTGTTCTTCTAATGTGGAACTGTTTAGACTACATTCTGCTGTGACCATACTCCCATCTAAATCTGATCTAAAATTGTGTATTCAAACTTAAATAGTCCTTATCATAGTAAAAAATATTCTTTTTGTAGTCTTACAGTCTTAGCGCATACTGGAAATAAGGAGGGGGGAAAAAAAAGCCTTGGGTTGGTTCTCTAGGACTCTGGAAGGTCAGTTTAACAGTCACCTTTCTGATTATTCTTCTCATATTCACAGCACTTAAAAGAGCTTTGTGCTTACTATCCCTGTTCTGAAGCCTTTCTGTTTTCCAGCTCTGCATGTAGCTCAAAAAAAAGGAACAGAAAACATAGAGAGGCTATAAGTTTGGTTTTTTTCATCCTACTTTTCCTGTGCAATAGGCCTAAGGCTTAGTTATTTGAATTTCAGTCCTCTGGGAATGTACAGGAGTATTCTGTCAAAATGCTTCTGGGGACCCCCAGTATGTGCTTGAACACAGGTTTACAAAGCCTCAAAAATAAGTGAAGCTTTGTCTGTTGCTCTACATACAAGTCTCTTTAAACCTTCTGGATCATTCTAGTCCTCATGTTTAATATGGGCAACCAAATCAAGAACAGGAAAATGTTGTTATTGATATGTAAATCTATATAATAAACTTTAGAATACATTTACCTGTAATAATGTTTTAAACGACTTTAAAACTCCTTTTGAATAGTCAATATGTTTAAATACTTGTTTTTTATATTTCTAGGGTGGTGCACTGTGTTTCTCAAAACTTGATTATGCAGTAGCTTGGTTCATCAGAGAATCCATGACAATTTATATTTTCCTATCTGCTTTGTGGGACCCCACTATTAGCTGGAGAACAGGACGCTACAGATTACGTTGTGGAGGCACTGCAGAAGAAATTCTTGATGTATAGCCGCAGCTTTGTAACTTTGAATGTCAAAAAGAGAAAGGGGAAAGAAAAGTATTACAAATCATTTCTATAAATACTTTTAAGAAAATCTACCTTCAGTAGTTTTGTTACTTGTATGTTTTGGTATCTGTTCTTTAATTTATTTTTGCATGGCACTTGCATCTGTGAAAATACATCTGTAGTCTTGGCCAAATGGTACCTTGCTCCTATGTACAAATAGAAATGGAGAGAATTGGTCCTGACATCTATTTCCTGTAGGAATGCTCTGCAGTAAACTCTTTTTCCGTTTTGGTTTTTGGTTTGATTGGTTGGTTTTATTTTTTTTAAATAAAGTATCCTTCTGGATATGAACAGCTTCTTACTCTATGGTGTGCTAGCTTAGCAAATCGAGGGTTCACATAGCTGTTTTCCAGCTGGGTTGTATGAAACTGTACCTAGTAAAGTCACAGAAATACAGCCAATTTCTATTTTTATCCCACTAAACTGAGCTAGTAACAGGACCTTGGGAAAGAAGCTCTTAAATGCTTTATGCCTACCTCTTGTAGTTGCTGCAGAACAAAATGAATGGAAAGGTAAAAATGCTTTGCAAAAACAAACTAAAGCTGGAGTCTTGTGTTTATATGTATACATAAAATACTTTAGTCATTGCAATGAACCAAAAGTGGACTGAGTTTGGTAAAATGAGGAATGGAAGGAATACTGGTCAGGTATGTGTTGTGGGCATCTTTTGGCCAACTCTGATCTGGTTCTGTCTTGAACCTTGTTAAGCACTGTGCTGTAATTAGCCAAGCTGGTCCCTTCGATATTTCCATCCATTTTTAAGGGGTGTTTGTTTTTCCCTGTGAATGAATGCTTTGATGGGGGGGTGCGTGTGTGTGTGAGGCATAGTATGGGGTAGCAGGGAACAGAAATAGCATTTCACAAACATTTTACACATGAACTATTTTCTTACACAATGTCTTAAGAATGTAATTTCATGATAGGTATTTAATATCTTTTTAAAGAGAAAATACATACATATACTAGTCATAATTAAGTATTCAATTGAAGTAGATATTGTGAATATGTTAAAAGGGCCGGGTGAGTTTGCTGTTACTGATTAAAATGGTTATCTAATTTAAATATCAAACTAAGTCTGCTCTTGGCTTTTTGCCTTCTACTCTTTGTCTAGCCTTTAAATTGGACTTTTGTATTCCAGTGGTATGACTAAAATGACTAGATTGTAATGCATGCTGTGTCTCCCCCCCCACCCCCGCTCTCTGTAACTTGGTTTCCAACCTCATTGTAAGACTTCCTAATTTGTGGTGAACTGGATTTGTTTTCTTTGAAGACTGTTTAATTAAAAAAAATAAATAACAAACAAAAACAAAGCAGCAAAAACCACAGCAAAGCTAGAGAGGGATGTTGCATAAGCCTTTTGTTTTCATAATTGTATTTATGCTGCTTTACTCTTCATGTGAAAGCATATTGTCACCATAAATGTGAGCTGCTAATTACAAGGCTAATGCCAACAAAGCAGCTTTTAAAGTTGGATGATAATGTGTAGCATATTAGCAATAATGACATGTATTTATAAAAATGGATATTTTTACCTTACTGAGCCAATATCTTATCTGTCATATGCTACACGACTGTAACATGTGTATGTGTGTCATAAAACATACTCTGGGCAAAAATGCTTCATCCACCTTAATATCTCTTTTGCCTTATAATGCTGTGGAACTCTTTTAATAGGCATTTCTGTATGAATAAAGGCTTTTGATGCATGCTTCATTCTTTTCATATGAATCAGGAAGAAGCACTTTTCCTGAGGAAAGTTGCACACTGAAAGCTAGTCTAGTTGTGACCCACAAAAACCAAAATATTTTGGTTTTATATTGTTTTTTCCATAATTGAATTTTGCTGGCGATGTTTGGGTTGGTTTATTTGTTTGTTTTGTGGTTTTTTTTGTTTGGTGTTTTGTTTTTTTTATTTATGTCATGAAGTTTTATGCCATTCATTGCACTGCTAAAGTGAAGCTTAGCTTGCAATTTAGCTTTATGCTGATTTCTATGCAGGCAATGAACAGAACCAAAAAAAGAAAAAGGCTGAACAGACTTCATTTTAAAAACATTTGGTGGGGATAACTGTTTAACAGGTGCTTTTGTATTAGTAGAGCCATCTTTGGTCATGAAAACTAAAGCTTCACTTAAGCAAATAGTTCTGTTTTGGTATTGTTTGGTTGATTATGGATGGAAACAGACACTGTCTAATGTTGTAGAAGATACTGGAACAGAACTTCTGAAAGTTAAAAATTGCTAATGTAAAGTTGTGTGGATCTAGAGATGTGCAGAATATGCCATGTTTATTTAAAATCATTGTCTTGGTTTTTTTTCTTTATTTAAAAATAAATTTGGAATACAATCTGTTTGGAATACATGGGTGTTTTTCTTTGTTCAGTGATGCTGTAACATGACAGCTTTATTTAGGGTAGTTTTGATAGATTTGAGTTCTAATCTTCGGAGCAATAAATGGATGTGCCTTTCTTCTGAGGTTTTTTACACCCGGACCATCTGGTTTGAGTTTTATATTTTGCTGAAATTAACTCACATGTGCTTAAATCTTTTTTGGAGTTATCCTTAGTTTTTTAGAATGACTTCAGCATATAAACCCTTCGCAGTTGAGCAGATAGTTCTCTAACTAGTCATCCTTGAATCAGGTTTTAGAGATGGGTATCTTTGTCACAAAACATGTCGAAATTTAGGAGTAGTGTTGATACTTTACTTTGAGGTACTCTACCAAGAAAGCACTTGGTGCTTGCTCTGTCATTTGACTTGGCTTTTTCTAATCTTTTCACTGAGATTTTTGCATGAAACATGAAAGACTGCATATGACAGTTGTTGGGAGGCACCGCAGAAACAAACTGCACTGGAATCACTTGAAAACTAGTTACAGAAACTTATGTATACGTATTTTGTGCTCGATACCTTTGTGGCAACACAGCACAATACCTAAATCCCCTTACTGAGTTGTTTTATTTTCCTGCTTACTGTTAAATGATGTCTTGATTTTTATCTTGAGCTTTCAAATGAAATAGTTCCCACTTGAATTCCTTTCAATACCACTTTTCTGCCTTTTGATACTAACTGCTGACTACCTGCATTTCTTCTGTTTTGTTCATCTTCTAACCACTTGCTTTTATATATCATGTCTGAAAGCTGTTTCATTCACCATAAGGGGTTCTTGTAATTCTCAAGCCTAATTTCTGTTTTAAGGTGGGTCTGAGCTTCAGCCATTCTTGGGTTGAACATTCTTGGTTCCCCAGCAGCTGTCACCCTAATTCTGGGTATTTAGGCTAAGGAAATCTAAAGCTTTGTATGGCAATAGATACAAATTTAGTTAGGCAAAGTGACTTAAATACTTCCTAGGCTCGTCTAAATAGCACTTGGAAGAGAGGATGGCGGCATACTGAATAGCAGTAATTTCAAACTTAATACAGTTTTTGGGTCTGAGAATGTATAAACTGTTCTAACTAATTGCGAGATTATAATGCATGGGTCTACTACTTGGATGTTCAGAGTGAATGCACAAGTTCAGATAGAGATGTTTTCTTAGCTCTTCAAATGAAACAAATTCTGTGACAAAACTGCCCCATAACAGTAAGTGCTACGTATCTGGGCAGATGAGAAGTTCCCCCAGGTAAGTTATAACCATCTTCATGTTGACTTCGGGGAAGGCATGTATAATTGGTACCTTAGTGTAGAACTGCACTGTAATTGGTGATCTGGGATGTGCTTTTAACAAAGAACAAAAAAATACAAGCAAAAAAATCCTACAGAACCAAACCCCACTGGCTTTGTGTATCCTGTCAGACTACTTTAAAGCTTGTTACCTTTCCTAGATTGCACAAACTGTCATGGGTTCAGCAGTAGCAGTCATTTTTTCTCCTTCTTAGTGGCTGGTGCAGCACTGTGTTTCTAACTTTC